>JAGKQL010000071.1:680656-758792 GCA_018398635.1 Cyprinodon brontotheroides | reverse complement strand
AAAAAAAAAAAAAAAAAAAAGAACAGCACAAATCCAAAAGACATGGTACGCAGATATACAATAAAGCAAACACCTTGAAACTATCGCTAAAAGTAATATTATTATTAAGTCTGACATGTACTCTGTGTTACCTGAAGATAAGGAAGTGGGGTTTCTGTTTTGAAGTGAATCTCTAAGTACCTGAAGCCTAGCACCTGTAGCTGTTTGTGAGAGTAACCTTGTGCATGTAAAGTTTTAACTATAGAAAAATGCTCAATAGTGGTTGTGGGAGAGCCGGAGAGGCACACCCCCAAGAGAGCCCTCCTGAGTCCAGCGCCGGGAGACCCAAAGCCCCAGGCGCCCAAAGGGACCCCAGAAGCGAAGGCACCAAGGCGGGGCCAGCCCCGGAAACCAGACCCCCACCAAGGGAGGAGGAGAGACAGCCCCCCAGCCACCGCCATGCCGGCGCCCCGGGGAGCCGCGGGGACGAGTCCGCGGGCCCCGCCGGCAGCCGGCCACCCCGAAGTAGGGCCGGGCACCGAACACCAGCCCCCCCACGGCACCGACCGAAACGCCCCAGCCCCACAGAGCACCGAAACACGCCCCGCCCCCCGGCACCAAGCCCCGGCGACCAGCCACAACACCCACCGCGACCGCACCACCCAGGAAAAACACTCAGGCGGCCCCGCCCGCGGCCGGGGCCCACGCGCATCCGCCGCGAACCGGCCGCGAGCGCCGCGGGACCCCCCCAAAACGCCCCCCCCGGCCAAAAGCGCAGCCCCACCCCACCAAGACCGATGCCAACAGCGCGCAACGAAACACACCGCGCACAGAATCAGCACAGAGCCAGAGCGGAGCGAACCACGCCGCCGGCCGCACCAGGCCCTGACACGCAGCCAGAGCAGCTCCGCCACCCCGGCACCCCAACACGCGCCGGCCATAGCCACTCCAAGCCCCCACCCGCCCCGCAGCCCCACCCGCCGCGATCAGCGGGAACAGAGCAGCTCCGCCATGCCTCCAAGAGGGAAAACACACCCGAATACCCAGCCAGCGCAGCCAGCCTGCCCACACCGGCCCCCCAACACCACCCCCGCCGGAGCCGCCTGGACCCTCACACACCAGCGGTGCGCCGCCAGCAGGACCCCCACCCAGCAAGCCCGCCCACCCTCCGAGAAAACAGACATGCCAAAACCCCCCCCCCCAAAAAACAAAAAACATAAATAAATAAATAAAAAATAAATAAATAGCTAAATTAATTAATAAATTAATAATTACAATTAAAATAAATATGCAAGAGGAGAAATGCAAGCGGAAAAACCGGAGCCCAAAATAGGGACCCAAGACCAAGACTCCCCACCATGCCGCAGCTCCACCCCCTAACCGATACCACAGAACCGCATAGGAAAGAAACACCGCTTCAGGAACCGCACGAGCTTAAGAGGTCACTTCAGGAATGAGCTAAAGCAGTTCCTGGGTATCCCCAGACCCCGAAGCTCCACCAGTGCACCGTGAGCTCCCTCGACGCCAGCCAACGGAGGGGAGAGCAGGACGGGGAATGGGCCTCGTGACTTACGGAGACTCGGAGATGTATTTGGGGAGGGTGCGTTGAGACCCCAACCTGGGAGAAAAAAAATAACCACACCATCTCAATCATGCCTCTCTCCCTCCCCTAGTGCAAAAAAAAAAAACACTACAGAGAAAAAAAAAAATAAAAAAAAATTGAATAAAAATAATAATAATAATAAATAAAGAAAATGTAACAACGCTGACACACATTCACACATAACACCTCACATCCAATAATACTAGGATTAAAAACCCTCGGGTCACACCCGGGGTGGTTGGTCCCGGGACTATCGAATGCCTCCTTGACTCAGACTTCAAGGAGGGATGTGACCCAAACTACTCTGATGAGGGAGTTAACAAGACATCAGAACCCCCTAACGACCAATAACCCCCCCCGCCCCATTGTGACTTCCATGGCCAATCCAGGAGGAATTGAAGCCACCTTTTGTTCCCCCTAATTCTCTGTTAGACCTGCAGTATATTAGTGCTCCCCAACACTAGTTTGAACTGAAGAAGCCTCTTGAACCATTTTACCACTGGGTTGACCTCCCAACAATCGGCTCTAGGCTCTTTTCCCATTTGACCGAAAAAGCCGAGTTTGACCCCCTGCTGGCAGCTGTATTGCCAGCGCCCCCAGAAATCAGGAAAGTAAACAATGGAGATCAAAATGGACTGGCATAGTCAGTATTCTTTATTTTTTCACTCTTTTATCTGTCTGAATCCCTCCCACCAGAGCAGATCCATGTTTATTGAATGTAAACTTAAAATTGAAAGTTGTTTCTACTTGTTAGATCAGAAGTGACTGCCACTGTGTTGATGTCCGTATGTTGAGTTCAATGGTGTTACGTCATTTAACGGGTCAACCCACAGCATGCCCATCAGATTTTAACACGGGTTGCTTGCTGAGTCATTTGACCCGGGTAGACATGGGTCAGAGAGCTGTTCCCAAGGCCACTGAAAGCCGATTGTTCCCGATTGTTTAAACGTGTTGTTCGGCCACTGGGAATGGGGTATAGGACGAGAGGCAAACTTCTTCCAGAAAACTTCCCGTCCAGTTCCGTCCACCTAAACAGAACTTTTCTAGCTTCACCATTGCCTGGATGGCTGAGAATCTTCACAGATATGTCAATCACATTTTACACCATTTTTGTTGTATTTAGAGGCTTAACCTTTTGAACTTTGGTTCTCAACTTTAAAACAAAGGCATCCAATTTATTTATTTTTTGCTGCACAAACATATCTACATTAATTGACCTAAATTTTCTTTGACTTGAAGAGGCTGGCCTTCATCAGCTAAATCATTTCAACAACAAACTGAGCCTTTTATTATTCTGATTAGAAAACATCCAGATAAAAACATCCAATATGTATATAAATACTTTATTTATAATCTACTGACGTGAACAATTCCAATATTAATGATTATAAAAGCAGGAAAATATTAAATATGATCCTTCTGATGAAAAGTGGACTAAAACTTTAGATTCAAGGAAATTAGAGGATGTTTCTGGAGCAAAAATACATTTCTGAAACATTTGCATCTTTTACAGATGTTTATATTTTAGCTTAAATAATGGAGAGAGGCATAACTTTGGTGTTTTTGTATCCAAATGTTGTTAGAAAGGTGTCATAAAGAGTTATTGTCTTGTGGCTTCAGCCGGTTTCCTGCAGCAGGTTTTTGTACGACGGTTTCTCACTGTGCTCGCTGGGGTATCACTCTGACTGAACTTTTAAGCTCAGCTCAACAAAAACCTCCAGGCTCTCCAACTCTAAAACTTTAACTCTAAAAACCATCCATGGACGTCGAATGCAGCCACACAGATGAAGAGTGTTTTTGGGAAAACATCTGCCGATTTTTTTCCAATGAAAAACAGGATTTTTCTTGACTTCTCTTCTCCTTGTGTTTTCGCTCGGCTGCTGATCAAATCCTCCTTATTGTGAAATCCGGCCTTTGAAAGCCAACATGAAGCCTGAGTTTGAAGCTCCAGGTTTACCAGCCCACACTCTGCTGATGGAGGTGGATTTTTCTCCTTTTTCAGCGTCTCTGCAGGAATTTAGCAGCTGGCAGGTTTTTGTATGAAGCTGTGATGCTGTGATGCATTAATCTTCTCAAAGCCGATCAAACTCACCGTCACTCCGAAAGGTAAGAAAAATGCTTTTAATTGACTGATGTTGTAAGAAACAGAGACTTTTAAAGCTATGTGTTGGATTTAGAGTCAAATCTGCCTTTTTTTAAAGCTTTTAAGTAAAAACAAGTGGAGCAGAGTAAACCTCTGAGCTGCTGAGGATCCGACCTTCAGCTGTCAGTTTGCTGACTGGAAAGATGGAAAAAACAAACATATTTATAAATAAATGTTCACAAAAGCTAAATGAGTCTGATTTATGATTCCAATCCATAAAATGTAAAATAATCCAAATGAAACATTTTTCCTTTGAAATGCTGCACTAATAAAAGGCAAAGGAATCCAGTTTCTAAACATAAACGTAGGCAAGTAGGTTAGACTGATGGTTCAACATTAAAGCTTTTTATTATAATATGTAGCTATATTTTTTTAATCCATTTAATGGGTATAACAAATAAGATAAAGTCTGAAACTCTCTGAAATTATTTCATCAAATGTTATTTTAGCAAATTTGAGCAGAAATTATTCTCAAGTTTGATCATTTATAACAAATTAAAATCCATAAATTTGATGTGAAATGTGCTGAGTGTAAGAAAAAAAAAACCCAACAAATTTAATCTGCACTGTAACTAAAACAGGATTTTTTATCCATGAAATAAAAATCCAAGAACTAAAACCTTAACTCGAGCTTCCTGAAAGTTATAAAAAAACCTAAAAAGTAAAATTCATCTTCTTTATAAATTAAGTTCCTTCTGGCAAAAATTGTCTTTTTGATCTAAATTATCTATAAAAAGATTTAAAGTGTCATAAATATATGAAGACTTTTATTAAGAATTTGTAATAAAATACAGCTTTTAAATTTAATATCAACACATTAATATTATAAATATTCAATATTATAAAACTCTATCAGTTAAAACTGGGATTTTATTATTTATCCAAATGGAAAAAATGGATGAATGAATTTTAATATTTGATAAAATTTGTTTCAACCATTAGGAGACGCTTTAAAACCATTAATATTTATAAAAAATTAGGAAAATTAGGACAAAATTGTCAAGTTTGTTAAAATATAAATTAAAACTTCAATAAAATATTTGTTTTCTGTGAGATTTCTCTCAGATTCATGCAGAAACTGGATAAACAGAGAAAGGGAAGGAACCGCCGTTATTGTTCGGCTACTCATGAACAAAAAATAAAATAAAAGAAGTGATAGGAATAAAGTTTATGGTAAGGAAACCTCCAGAAGTTTCATAACTCTTGAGCTAAAATCAGATGTTTTCAGTTTTTAATGTTAAATGTCTCTTTTCTTCTATGCATTAAACCAGAGAAATCAAATCAAAGACTCAAAATTAACAACTAAAATTAAAAAAAAAATCTAAAGATCTGCTGAAGATCCTATTTCTGTCAATACAAGGTAATAAAAAAATTATTATGAGGAAAACATGACTTAATTCAGTATAAATCCCACCTTTAATTAAAATTAATGTGATTTTATAAAGAGAATTAAACCTTTGGAAACATTATATAGTTTTTACTGTCGAGGAGAATCTGGGGTTTAATTTGGCCTCAGCTAAGAAATCCTGCAGGATGTGAAAACAGGAGATCTGACCTCAGGAAAAAAAACAAAAAAAAAAAACAGAAAAACCGAAGAGACAGTTTATGGATCCATACTTACTAATTATTAGATATCATGTTATTACTCTGAATAAATGAATATAAGATGATAAGTTACAATAAAGATTATTTTAAGAGTGATTAAAGTGATAACAAAATCCTTGAATTTCTGTGAACCAAATGTTTTAGGCTTTATTTGAACTGCAGTAAGAAGAGAAGGAAATGTAGTAATATTCAGTTTCTGCCCTAAAACCCTGAAATGTTTCAATAAAAGCTTTTTGCAAACGTTTTGATCTCCAACCTGAATTCTACATAATTTCTCCAGCTGTTCAGGAGAAAACACTTTTTCTGTGTTTTAATTGTTATGATCTGATTGTTTTTTTTTTTCTGGGTTCAGATAACGTCGCCGTCACTCCGAGCTTCTTCATCCTCAGGGACCTGAAAGATGCGGACCAATCACATGTCTGCCTGGCCACGAACCTCAGCAGAAAGCCAGAGCTGTTGGTTCTGAAAACGAAGGAAGATCTACAGTCTTTGGACACCTCCTCTGCTGTTTTGTCAACAAAGACCAAGAGTTATTATTACGCTGCTTTCCACCAGGGGCCGATCGAATCCTGCAGCCTGAAAGAGAAGTCCAGCAACAACAAAGCTGGTAGGAAACATTTCCCTTCAGATTCTGGGTCAAAGAGCTGAAAGGAAACCTGAAACCTGCTGAGAGTTTGGATCAAAGTTCTACTTAGTTTGATCAGCAGATCAACACAGACTCTGATGAACCTTTTTCAGGAGTTTAAAGCCACAGTTTTTCTGTTAAACAAATAAAAGAGACAAAATTTGTTCAGCTCACGTCTGCAAGCACATCTGAACATTAGTGGACACACTGAGCATTTTGATTAACGCCTCCCCAAATGAAAATCTGTGCTGCTCAGAGCTCGTTAAGGTGGTCTGTAAACTCTGGGCTCTTGGTAAAGGAAACAACCTCTAGTTTTTGCCTCTATCTAAAGATTAACTTAAGGTGGAACTAGAAAGTTTTGCCACAGCTAAACACAGAAAAATATGATCTTTATCATTCTTGCCAGAATTTTTCCTGTAAAATGAAGGCTGGAAGAGCAGCAGCTGACAGGAAAGGGTTAAATAACATAATACAAGACTATTCTTTGGTCAGGATTGTTCACATTCAGTAGATTACAAAACAACAGCTTTATATTACATCTACTTTTATCTGACTCTGTTGTTTTTGTACAGAGACTATTTGGATCTCAGTGAAAAAAGACCATAACCTTTGAGTGTAGCAACACAGACGCCTCAGTGGGATCTATGGGAAGGTTTAAAGTCCACATGCAGGAAGATGAAATGATCTGTTGCAGTATTTTGTTACTCAGTTGAATGAAAAATACTGTGTGTCGCCGGTGCCGAAGGTTAAATAAAAACATCCGAGATGCTAATGTGTGTTTTCTCTCTTTAACAGACGATAAACATAACGAGAGCATCTACCCAGGCAAGTCAACACATGCATGAACACATCATTAAACACACAGCTGATGGCTCCTACGCATAGAGAAACAAAGAGAAGATGTACACAAGTCTGCAAATCTGTTATGTGAAAGAAACTAAAGCACGCTGCACAAAAATGTTAAGAGAAGAGAGAAAAACTATCCTGACTTTTGGCAGAGGAAGCTAAGTGTGGCAGCAACATATAAGCCAGCTTTTGATTGTTTGGTTTTGGTCCTGATGGATCGCAGCCTCCTTCAGGTGCAGCAGAGAGTCTGAAACAGTTTGTGTCCAGAGTGGGAGGGGCTGGCTGCAGTAGTTCCTGCTCGCCTCAGAGTCCTGGAGGTGTACGCTTCCTGAACAGAGTTGGTGACAGCAGTGTAACGGATGGCGATGGAGGAATCTTTAGCAGGCTGAACGTCTGCAGCTGCCACAGGACGTCCATCTTCTGCTGGGGCTTCTTGATGATGAAGGGATCTTCAGCTCCCAGATAGGATCCTAAGCTCTGATGGTTCCCTGGAAGAGGAGGGAGAAGCTTTTATCATACCAGACAGCTGGTCAAACCTTTTCTAGCACAGAATCACTTTGAAGCCGTAATCCCTGCCTTTGTTACATCTTGGCTGGATTTCTGTAACACACTTTATCTTAAGCTGAGCCAGTCGTCCCTCGCACGTCTCCAGTTGGTGTAAAATGCAGCTCCATGCATTTTAACTGGAAGACGTCAGAGGCAGCACTTAACTCCCATCATGGCCTCCCTCCATTGGCTGCATTAGAGCTCATTTTAAGATGATTTCATTTTTCTTTAAATGGCTCCCCACCTGCTGCTCCTGGAGGTATGGAAGCTCAGAGGAGACACAGCTTTTTATGTTGCTGCTCCAAAAATGTGGAATGAGCTCCTCATTGGTCTGTCCTCTTCACTGTCTATTTTTAAAACCTGGTTTGAAAACCTATTTTTATTCTTTGGCTCCTGAGACTCTCTTTGCTTTTTGTGCTTTGTTTTAGAGATTTTTATGTGATTAATTTAATTTATTCTATTTGTTTATTTCTCTTAAATCATTGTAGATATATTTATAGAGCGTATACAAATAATTTTGTATAGACTCTTAAAGTTGTGGCAGGTGTGGTTGATTTAAAGGACTCTATAAATGTCCACAGAGGCGACTGAAGGGTCACACAGGATGATGGGGAGTTTGTTTTTCTAAGGAGTGAGCTCAGCCTTAGGAGGAGAGATCTGATTTCCCATCAGTTCTCCTTCCCATCCTATCAGTTATGGGAAAGATGAGCTGCTGAATCCCAAAAATGGTTTAGGTCATTTCCAAAGTGAGTCCTTGTTTAGAGTTAGTCAACTTTTCAATCTCCCCTCCTGACAGATGTGGTATTACTTCTTTCCCAGGATGTCTGTTTATTTCCTTACATGTTGGTTCTTATTGATGTCCCTGTGACTGACATGTTAAAGTCACACTGACACTGGAGGAGTCAGTGGGATCTATGGGAAGGCTTAAAGTCCACATGCAGGAAAATGAAATTTTCTGTTGCAGTATTTTGTTACTCAGCTGAATGAAAAATACTGTGTGCCGCCGGTGCCGAAGATTAATTAAAAACATCTGAGACGCTAATGTGTGTTTTCTCTCTTTAACAGACGATAAACATAACGAGAGCATCTACCCAGGTAAGTCAACACATGCATGAACACATCATTAAACACACAGCTGATGGCTCCTACGCATAGAGAAACAAAGAGAAGATGTACAAAAGTCTGCAAATCTGTTATGTGAAAGAAACGAAAGCACGCAGCACTGAAATGTTAGGAAAAGAGAGAAAAAACTATCCTGACTTTTGGCAGAGAAAGCTAAGTGTGGCAGCAAAATATAAGCCAGCTTTTGATTGTTTGGTTTTGGTCCTGATGGATCACAGCCTCCTTCAGGTGCAGCAGAGAGTCTGAAACAGTTTGTGTCCAGAGTGGGAGGGGCTGGCTGCAATAGTTGAGCTGCTGAATCCCAAAATGGTTTAGGTCATTTCCAAAGTGAGTCCTTGTTCAGAGTTACACTAGATAAGTCATTTATTCCTAAAATAAGTGCATTTGTTCTGGATTGAGGAGGTAAAAGAGACATTTTGCCAATGGAACAAGATATCAATTTACACTTAAAATAAGAAAAACACAATTGCATTGTCTTATTTTTTCAAGTGCATTTTATCAAATTATCGGTTATTTTTAGAAGCAAAAATACTCATTCCATTGGCAAACTACCTAATTTACCTACTCAAAATAAGGGTAAATACGCTTAATTTAAGAAATATTTTACTTTTTTTCTAGATCGTTTTTCCAGTGTAGTCATCTTTTAATCTCCCCTCCTGACAGATGTGGTATTACTTCTTTGCCAGGATGTCTGTTTATTTCCTTACATGTTGGTTCTTATTGATGTCCTGTGACTGACATGTTAAAGTCACAGTGACACTGGAGGAGTCAATGGGATCTATGGGAAGGTTTAAAGTCCACATGCAGGAAGATGAAATGATCTGTTGCAGTATTTTGTTTGTCTGTTTGACACTGGAGGAGCTGTGGTTTCTGGTTGCTGATCTTCATACTTAGATCATCTCTGGGATTTTCTCTCTGTGAAGTTTTTCAATCAGAGTTTCCTTCCTGGTTTCATCCTGAACTCTTTGTCCTTCCAGAAAAAGCCAGACTGAGATTCTACATGATGCTGAAGAATGGCATCCGGCTGATCTTCACCAAAGCCGTGGCCTTTAACACCATCCTGACCATCAGAGCCCTGACTGTCTGATCCTGAACCTTCTGGGCCACCGTCCGCATCATCATCTCAATAACATTTCTCCTCTAGATATGATCAGAATAAATCAGATGGAAGAAAAAGGAATAAATGAAAAGCCTGAAAGGATCAATATTTAATCATTTATTTTTTATTCAGAGAAATTTAATCTAGAAGAATCCTAACGGTAAAAATAAAGGGGAGATTTTTTACCCAAATATAGAAAATTGATTTTAAGCTTTAGTTGATTTGAAATTTTAAACACATTTATTTTGTCCACATCTCAGAAAAGTACCTTAAAACATTTCTAAAACAATATAAAAAATGCACAAAATATTTTCTTTTACATTTCTGATATAGGAAAACTATTTTGTTTATGAAACCTACATTTTTTGGACATATTTTCTGTTATATTTATCACTAAACCAAACAACTTTCCATGGAAAAAAAACATCTTGATCAGTTTTAAAGTTTGAATAAGTTTGAATAAAATTTATTATTCTGTTATGATTTAATCTGCCTGGAAATAAGAAATCTAGACAACATTGAACTTCCATTAATCTACCCAGAGAAGGAAATTCTGATGAATGTTTTAACTTTTTTTATGAACTTGTCACAGGAATGAATTTCCTTTTTTGTTATAAATTCTCATTTAAAGCTTTGAAACATTTAATTGAGACATTTTAAGCATTTATCCATCAAATATCTATAATAAGAAAATATATCAAATGATCTTTTTGTATGAATTGAATCTGATTGTTTTTTTTGCTGATTGTTCTGCAGCATCAGTCTTTACTTTTTGCTGATTCTTGTTTATTTTGCATCCGATTGTTTTTCTTGTTTATTGTTTATTAACTCAGAGTTACCTCATGGATGTTTTGTCTGCAGAGTCTAGATCTGACCTGTATTTTCAGACTCACTCTGTCGTCAGTTTGATCAGTTTAAACCACATTTCAACAGGAAGCTGAAGCTGCAGATAAGAATCGGTGAAAAAGCAGCGGCTGAGTTTCACATCAGCAGGAAACACTTTGGTTCAACATAAGCTCCGCCTCCTCCTGCTGTTTACTCAAACTGTTCATTATTATGCAACATGCTTTTTTCTTTTTGGCAGCTTAAATAAACAAAACAAAAAAACATATAAAACACAAAATGTCTTTGTTGCTTTTTTTCAGTTTTTTGTTGAGATGAAAATGTATTTAAATGAAAATGTTTATTTTTTAGGCCTGAAGATGAAATGAGAATCAACAGGAGACTCAGAGTAGATGGGATTTATGCAAAATGGCGAAAAAGTTTTTACTTTATTAATAAGTCATGTTTAGCTCACAGTTTAAACCAAAATTATCCATACAGCTCACAGATAAAGGTCAACAATCTTTTTCACTGAATTAAGATGGTTGTTTCTGATAGAAAATAGGACAGATGTTTCCAAAGATCACAAACTGACCAATAAGCTAAACAAATATAAACCTTTATCCAACACATTTTTTTAATGCATGGAGGCTGGTCCTTCATAGTAAGGCCTCCAAACCATTACCCTTATCTGTAGCTCCCTGCCCAGATTCTCAGTCAGATCCCATTCAAGTCCCTCCCTGTTAAACTGCAATAATATTAACTTCCATCACAACAAACCAGCTGATCCAAATGACCACAACCTGTTCATCGTTTGTTCTCTTTATTTTTAATAAAGGTTTGTTTTTAAAGTTTTTTTTCTGCAATTTCAGGTTTGTTTATAGCTTTTTATCCCAACAAGGTTTTAATTTTATCTTTATCTGACTCCAAATTTGGACCGGAACCAGAATCCCCCTGGGTTTAAACTTCACACAGAGGATTTACTCACGGTTCTGAACCAGGACTTTGGTTCCCTGTCCAAACAGGGTTCTGTATCCTCCCTGAGCAGTCACACAGGGACTCAGGCCCCAACAAAAACCCTTCTGGACCGGAACCGCTTTAGAACTGAGTCAGACTTCTTCCTGTTTTTAGTTTTAATCCTCCAAAAAAGACAAGAGAATGACTTTTTCTTACTCTCTGTGTTTGTGTTCATTTTTAAAGCTGTTCATGTAAATGACTGACAGAAGGAAGCCTTAAAGATTTTATTTGTAGATGATCAGGAGATTTGATCAACTCATTGGTTCTCATCGAGGTCCTGATTGTGTAAATTTGACTTTAAATAGTTCAGAACTACAAGCTTATCTCAAATCTATGTACTTTTTAAAACATTCTTTATATTTCACACTGCAGAGGTCAGTCAAATATCTGAGCTCAGATCAGTTTAACAGCACTTCACTCTGATGCTCAGCTGAAAGGTGCTGAAAGATGCTGCCACCTGGTGGACGAAGGTGGAACCTTAGAGTTTCCTGGTAAATTATCACAAGGCTGAAAATTGTTGAGAGAAAGAGGAGACATCAGATGTAAACAAGTCATTCTAGCAGCAGCAAACATTTAATCTAAAAGTGATACTCAGGGCTTAAGTAGAGCAAAAGGGTAATTATGGAAGTAAAAAACAAAAGAGAGGATTTTATTTCCATGGAAAAATCCTCACATATTTACACAGATCAAACAAAGTAACAAAAAAAAAAAAAAAAAAAAAAAAAAAAATGGAAATTCTCTGATATAAAATGGTCAATAACTTTCGAAAAATCTATAACTGAACACAAAATTGTATTTATTGAAAGAAAATTGCAATAAATTAAAATGATCAAAAAGCCAGAAGAAAGATTGCAAGTCGGATGTTTCCAATAGAAAAAGCCAGAAGGCCTCTGATATTTATTTAATGTACATGATCTGTTGCAAGATATTTGGATTCAGGGAAAGAGGATGCATGTACTGTAGCCACTTACTGCTGATTGTGAAGAACATGTTGGAAATATCTGATTTAAATTAATGGCAAACTTTTGTGATTTCTTCCTTTATATGTAGACGTTTTCTTCCTTCCTTTTTTTTTTTTTTACATTATTCAACAAATAAAGTTTAAAAACAAAAAACTCTCAAGTCAGCTGAACAGACACAGCAGGCTGTGTCCCATTCAGCACCATGGACAGAGCCCAGCTTTAAACACTTCCCTCTCCTGAATCTTTATACAGAAAGCAAAAAGCAGCTTTTTTTACTTGTCTCAAAATAAAGACAACCTGTTTTCTATTAATTGAGATGATCAGGATCAAAGTGGTTCTGAGTATTTCTATCCTGTTTGCTAAACTCTGAGGAGACTTTAATACGGACTCAGTTCAACGAAGGTCAGGGGTTAAACCATAACAAAGAAACAATCATTAGAAACAGGAGAACTTCTCCCCAGAACCTTTGAAACAGGGTCTTTTTTATTTATTTTTATTTTGCTTATTCTCCTTTGTCTTGGACATGTTTCTGCTGTATTTGGACTTTCTGGGACATAAAGCTTGACTTATTCAGAACAATCAACATGTTTAGCAGCTGCAGTTTCCTCTGGTATATTCTTTTAGGCCGCAGGTGAAATTTGCCTCAGAAATGGGTCACATAAGTTGAACAGTAACTAGAAATGTTCTCAGTCTTCAGTTTTTCTCTGAAACAAGAAGCTAAGGAGACCTGGAGCCGATCCGCTCTGCAGGGATCAGAAGAGCTGGACAGAAACATTTTTTTTTCCTTTTTATGGTCTGTTTGCTGATCCAGCAGCTGAGTTGATGGCTGCTCTCCGGTTCTGGTTCTATCAGTCCACCTTCAGGCCACACCCCTTAAAATGGAGGCGGAGCTTCTGACCTGAGAACAGACCAGCCTGATATGATTGTGGCTTCAGATATTCCAGGTTCTGTTCAGCCAGCGAGTCTTTGGACTTTAAGCACTGATGTTCTGGACTTTACAGGAAGTGGATCCTCTGATGGACAAACAGCAGGTCAGTTTTTTACATTTGAAAATTAAACAAAAATTTAAAGAAATAAGATTTAAACCAAAAGATAAAATAAATGAAGTCTTTATCAGACTATATAAATGATTAAAAATGGTTTCTAGAATCATTCAAATAGGAAATATTAAATACTTAACATTTAAAAGATAAAAAGTTAAAATAATAACCAAAAATGTGATGATATGAACAATTTTCACATTTAAATCTTAAATCAGAAAAAAAGAATGAAAAAATAAAAACCAAAAAGGAAGCTCTTGGCCCTTGGCTGTTACCGTAGTTTTTGTCACCATCTCTGATTCTGTGTGAATCGAGGAGCTGAAAAACTGTTCTTTGGAAAAGGAACCAGACTGATGGTTGCAAACGGTGAGGAAATGATTTCATGTTTTCCCTGATTAGATGAAATAATTGAATCCTTTATTAAATGTTTTATGTTTGATAAATATTTAATAGATTCATTTGAAACAAACCTGAGAAATTATCCCGAAAGAGAGAAACTGATCTCAAATGAAACCAGGAGTTCATGTGAAGAAGCTCAGGCTGCAGTTTTTGTCTTAGTCTGAGTTTCTGTGTGACTCAAGGAGGAAACTACAAACTTTATTTTGGAAAGGGAACCAAACTTACTGTAGAAGCAGGTAAGAGGAAGATTATTTCTGATATTCCTCTTAAAAGGTTTTTTTTTTATTCTCTTTTGTTTCAACTTATTTGTGAATTTTTTTTTTCTTAATGATGGAAACCAAACTACAGGCAGCAGAAGAATAAATAGCTGTGGATAAATAAATATAGTTTCTCTTTAAGATTTAGAAAATTCCCATGATGAACCTTATAAAACCTTTTCAGAGGAAATCTGTAGGATTAAAGGACTTTGATCGGTCGTAGAACATTGATATAAACGATGGAGGAGACCTTTAAAGCGGCTCGGTTTCTGGTTCAGAGTTTCTCACTGTGTGAATAATCAGGGAACGGGCAAACTTTACTTTGGTGGAGGAACCAGACTAACTGTTGAAGGAGGTGAGATTCAAACATTTTATTTTTCTATGAATCATTTCTATTAATTCGGTTTATTAAAACTGATGATATTTCCAGAACAAAAGCTGAAAGTTTGAAGGCATTTCAAAAAGAAAATACGAAAAATGATCCAGAACAAATGAGATAAAGCTGCTCTGGTTCAATGGCAGAAAGGAGAGGAGCAGCAGGTCTGCTGCTTTTCTGCATCATTAGGCATTTAATACATGTTTGATTCTTCAGGAATAACATGGCAGCTTTAGCAGCACTGGTTTGATCGCACATGCAGAAAAAACCCTGAAAACCAGCGAGCGATTTCACTGGAGTGGTCCAAACGTAGACGGAAAACGATCTCATGATTTAAAAATATTCCTGCATCATTAGAACAAACTGTCTAAAAAATGACACCAAGCCCAGATGGTTCTGTTGGGTCCTGAACCAGAAAAGGAACATGGTCTGAGAATTTGACCCAGTCTGAATCACTGTGTGAAGAACCAAGGAGGAAAACTGATCTTTGGAAAAGGAACCAGACTGACCGTAGAACCTGGTGAGAAAAACGGCTTTCAGATCCATTAGAACAGAAACCAGCAGCTGGGTTCAGTTTATAGGAGAAAGTTCTGCAGAAATTTAAAAATAAAAACTTAAAAAAAAAACAGCAGAATTAAGTAGAACTGCAGCAGCTTCAGAACCAGGTGGTTTTTGGAAATGAGAATTGGATCAGAATTAATTAAAAAAGTTAAATTAAGGTTATTGAATAAGATAAAAAAATCATAAGTTTAGGTTCTGTTAAGCTGCAGGCAGAACCTGACCCTGATGGATTTACAGTGGAATGGGAAAGTGACTCAGTTCTAAAGCGGTTCTGGTCCAGATGGGTTTTTTGTTGGGGCCTGAGTCCCTGTGTGACTGCTCAGGGAGGATACAGAACCCTGTTTGGACAGGGAACCAAAGTCCTGGTCCAGAACCGTGAGTAAATCCTCTGTTTGAAGTTTGGATTCTGGTTCCGATCCAAATTTAGAATCAGATGAAGGTAAAATGAAAAATATAAACAGCAAAAAACAAACCGGAAATTTCAGAAAGAAAGCTTCAAATATAAACTTTGATTACAAATATAGAGAACAAACTATCAACAAGTTCTGATCATTTGGATCAGTTGGTTTGGACCGGGTACTGCCTGGATTCAGTTTATTTACTCATGAAATAAAACAGAGTAAAGTTCTCCTTGGTTCCCATCCTGGATCTGCGTCTCTTTTCCCCCAAAACATTAAAACCAGGAGAGAAAAGCAGCTGGAAGCTTTTTGCTCTCTTCTCAGTCACAGTGTGACCAGAACCAACGAAAAACTGATCTTTGGACCCGGATCTCTGCTCGTTATTCAGTCTGGTGAGAAAAATCCAAAATCTTATCGTTCTTTTGGAAAAAAAAAATGCAGTTTCTGTTAACCTCAGATGTTTGGATCTTTATTAATAACAAGCAAAGATTTTTCTAGTAAAAATCTCCCAGTAAAAAAGTTCTGAAAACAGTTTCCCTCCAAAGGTAGAGCCTAAATAAAACACCTTCTCTATTTAAAAAGAATAAATAGATTATATAACAAAAATCCTTCCTCTATACAGAAATGTTAGTATGGTATATTTAAAATGTTCTTTTAAAACTTCAAAATAAGTTCTACTGAAAACGTGGTAGAATAAGAACAAGATTATTTTAGTTAATTTTCACTCAAACTGAACCATAACTTTAGATTTTCTGCTTTTATCTTTTTTCGATGAACCGTAAGTTTCTGGCAGGTTTCCAGTAGAGCTAAAGTGTGACGGGTTTGGATCAGAACCCAGTGAGGCGGTTCTGTAGTTCTTGCTTTGGTCTCAGTCACAGTGTGAGAACATCGGCTGATAAGCTGCTCTTTGCAGCAGGAACTCCACTCTTTGTTGAAGCAAGTAAGAAAAATGTCCTCTAATTCTGCTTTAACCTTTCCGGCCCTCCGGACCCCTCTGTGTGTGAAGGTCGGTGTCGGTTCTGTAGAGTCCAAAACATTTCAAACCATCAAATCGGTTCTGGTCCAGCTTTCAGTCACAGTGTGAAGGGAAATGCAGAGAAACTTCTGTTTGGTGGAGGAACGCAGCTCATCGTCCATTCAGGTCTGTTCTAGGTCCAAAATAATAAATGGTTCTGGTTCTGAGTAGAATGCAGGTTTCCAATCAGAACTTTTTATTAACAAAGATCCTCAGATACCTCAAAATCCTCAAAAACTTTTAGTTTGTTTTAAGAAAAACCCTCCAGAGACCATTTTGATCATTTCAGCATCTGTAAGATACAAACAAAGAGCTCTTTGGGTCGGTTCTGCTCGTGGTTCTGAGGTCCAGATGCAGACAGAACCATTAATGATGCAGCAGAGAAAAAAACTAAAGGTTTTTAGGTGTGGAAATGTTAAAAATATTTGTCCATCGGAGAAAATGTCTCTGTAATGATTGGTGGTTCTGTTGGTTCTGAACCGTTTGGAAGCATCTGAACCTGGGTCGGTTTTCATCTCTGATCTGCTTGACCTCAGGAGAAATCGGACCTGATCCGGTTCTGATTGTGGTTCTGCAGGAATGTAGAAATAAACCCAAACAGCTGAAGCTTTCAGAACATTGAAAAAAAATTAAATCAGGTTTTATCAATGAGAACAGCTCCAGGATCAGATCAGAACCGGTGCTCCAGTTTCTGGTCCGGTTCAGTTCAGCAGTTTTTGTTCTGATGCTTTATGCTGTGTGAGATCTGGAGGCCTGGATAAACTGCTGTTTGGTTCTGGAACCAAACTGATCGTCGGGTCCAGTGAGTAAAATTGCCTTATTATTTATTCTGTTTTACCAGAACCACTGAAACAGAACCGGGTTCAGAACCACAATTTTCAAATTTTTAACATAAAACAAACCAGAGGGAAGATTTAGGATTAAAACATTCAGAATACAAGTTCTGCTGAGTTCTAACTGAACAGAACCTCCTGTCTGTTTGTTTTTTGGAGAAAAAGCTCAAAGTTCTGTTCTGTTCATCCAGACCCGTTTCCAGGATTAATTCTTCAGATTTAATCTCAGATTAAAGAAACTAATCTGGTTCCAACCAGACGAGCTGATCTGCTGTGAGCTGCTGCAGGATCGACTTTGGACCAGAACCAGTTTAACCGTCCAGATCCGTTTATTAGGATCAGAAGGAAAATGATTTAAACAAAACGAAAAAAAATATTCCTAAACATATTTTTTGATTCCCAAGATTATTCTTAATATATATAAATAAATGATTTATGATATTAATGATGTTCTGATGTTCTGCCGGGTTCTGTAGAAGGTTTGGTTCTGATGGTTGTTGTCATGGGGCTTCATGCTGTGTGTATTCTGGAGCTCAAAAGATCCTCTTTGGTTCTGGAACCAGATTAACCATCGAAACCAGTAAGTAGATCAGAATCAGATCTAATTTAGATCCAGAATTTTATTGTTAGAAAACAACCAGAACATTTTTTTTTTGGATGATTTTCATGGGTCTGATGTAAAAACGGAGGAAGAACCGGGAGCTTTAGATCCCAGAGAATTCAAATAAAACCCAAACTTAGAACCTGGTTCTGTAAAAATAAATAATCTGACAGTATTATGAAAAACTATCGCATTTAGGCGAATAAAAACTGAACCGTTAAACTGGTTCTGTTCTTTCTGAGTTTCTGTCCTGAAGCTTCACATTGTGTGAATGTGGGACAGAAGTTCATCTTTGGAGCCGGTACCAGATTAACCATCGGAACCAGTAAGTGATCAGAACCCGGGATTTAAAGCCTTAAAACAATCAAATGAAGTTAAAATATTCATCAGATCTAAAAAGAAAGAAATAATTCTAAAAAAAAAGTCCAAACAGGTTCGGGATCCAATGGTTGGATCATCGGTTTCTGTGAGATTCGGTTCAGAACCGAAGACAAAAACTGGATCATAAATAAAATAATTCTTAAAACATCAGATTAAGAAAAACTTCAGGATTTTCTGAGACTTTAATCTGAGATGTAATAACTTAATAACTTTGAAATTCTGAACAGAACTGGTTCTGGTTCTGTTTATGAACTGAGCAGCTTTTTTGTTCTGAGACGTCCTGATGTGTGAAAGATGGAGGTTTGCAGAAGATCCTCTTTGGATCCGGCACCAGTCTAACCATCAGAACCAGTAAGTGAAATCAATGGAACAGGTTAATCCCATCAGCGGTGATGGATGCTGGAAATGTTGCTGATAATCTGCAGATTAGTTTAAAGAATGTCATTAGTCTGATTGGTCCAAGTTCTGCAGAACTTCAGCTGATATTAAACCAGAAGATTCTGGTTCTGAACATTTGACTGAATATGTGACTACAGGTGCTGATTGGACCCTCTTTGATCGGACCGGTTTGATCACAGTTGGAAGTGATTCTGATTGTTTTCTGGTTCTGTTGGGTCGATTGGGTTAGTGGTTCTGATTGGGTCAGAAATGGTCTTATAGATTAGAACAGAAATCTTTAATGGATCTGTTCTCTACTGCTGTTTGGGTTCTCCTGTAATAAAGTTCTGATTGGAATTCTGAGGAGTGAAGCATAAAGGAAAGTTCTGCTCCGTGGAGCTGTGAGCTCCATCGGGTCGGGTTTTTGTTCTGCTGGTTCTGACTGTGTGACATATTCTGCTGGAGGGGACAAGGTGGTTTTCGGAGCCGGAACCAGGCTGGTTGTAAACAAAAGTAAGTCCAGTTCAGTTGGTTTAGGGTCAGGATTAGAACCTGGTTCCAGCCCGTTTACGTGAGTCAGAACCATTTCAGTTCTGGATATAAGCTGCTGTCTGGTACCGGAACCAGACTCACTTTTTTAAACCAGTAAGACCAGAACCAAAAAATCCAGTTAGAAAAAAAAAAATGTTTCTTTAAAAGTCAGAAATGAAGAATCTGCTGGAAAAACCCGGTTTGATCCAAAATGATCAGAACCAGAACCGATAGTGACCAATGTTAGGAAGCGAAGCAGAAAAGGTTCTGATCGAGTTTCTGTTGAGGAGCTTCATGCTGTGTGAATGACGGCAGAAAGATGATCTTTGGATCCGGAACCAGACTAACCATCGAACCCAGTAAGTAAGAATGATTCTGGTTCCAGAACTTTAGACCCAAAGGTGATCCGATTCATTCCATATAAGATGTTCAGTCCGGATGAACCAGAACCGATCAGAACTATTCAAACACTTTTCATCCGACCCAGAACAGAACCATACGTTTTAAACTCTGAATTATTGAATAAATCCAAGAAAATAAAAATCTTTGAGATTAAGGATGAAGACCAGATTAAATTATTGATCCTAATCTGGACCTTCAGTTTATGTTCTGGAGCCTCATGCTGTGTGAAGCAGAGCCAGTATAAGATGCTTTTTGGATCCGGAACCAAACTGACCATAGAAACCAGTAAGTTCAGAAATGTTATCAGTAAAACATCTTTAAAAAGTTTAATTCAAAGTTTACAGATAATCTGAGATTATTACTTTAATGAACAGAATCTTAAAGAGTAAAAACGTTTTAAAAAGATTTTAGATTTTCAGATAGACTTATGAGATTATTATTGTTTAAGGTGAAATTTTTAACAGAAATATCAACATGATAAACCTTTTAGTTTGTGTTCTGAACGTTCATGTTGTGTGACTGGAAGTTCTGTTAAACTGATCTTTGGACCCGGAACCAGATTAACCATTGAAACCAGTAAGTGTTGATTTAAAAATCCTCTCAGTAAACAGTGAGATTCAGACACTAATATAAAAATATAAAGTTTTAAGGTTTATAAAGGGAAACTCGATTCAGCTGCTGTCCGGTTCTGGACCCGGTTCTATTGGAACCAGTCAGTAAAAAGTCTGATTTATTGAAGGATTAAAAATAATCTACGTGGAATAATTTATAAAAATACTTTGATGAAATATTAAGAAATAATTGATTTTAATTGTATTAGACTGATACTGAACCGGATCAAACTGGAATAATTTGGGTTTGTAAATGACGAAACAAACCGGATCAGAACCAGAATAACCAGTGGAACCAGTGAACATAAAATGATTAACTGGTTAAAGCATCAGACTGATGATGGTTCTTAACAGTTCTGTCAAAGTTGGGTTCTGTTCACTGGTACCGGGTTTATGCAGCGGACCTTCATATTGTGTGACTGGAAGCAATGTGAACAAGCTGTTCTTCGGAACCGGAACCAGATTAACCATTGAAACCAGTAAGAACCTAACATTTTATTACCAGCACAGATCCTTGCAGAAGAATCCAAACAGGTTTAAATGTTGGTTCTGTTCTGTTGGACCTAAAACTTCCATCATCATTTCAAGTTTTTCTAAAATGCTTGAAAAAAAATAAAAATAAACAAAAACTGGTTCTGAAAAGTTGGTTTCCAGCAGAACCGGGCCGGTTCAGAATCGCCCGGTTTTTGGTGTCAGCTTTAACGTTGTGTGAATTATGGAGGAGGTGCAGCTAAACTGATCTTTGGTACCGGAACCAGATTAACCATCAGAACCAGTAAGACTGTTTTTATGGATTTAATATTTTTTAAAATGTTTGTCTAATTTGATGCAGATTTTAAATCTATTTAATTTAATGATTATTTTACCAAACAAATTAAAATGATTAATCTGGTAATAAAAAAATAAAATATTTTTTATTTAAATATATTCAAGATTTATTTGAAATTAGGAAGCAGAAATGATATCTTCTGATTAAAAACTTGAAATAGTTTCTAATGAATGTTTTGGTTCTGAAGCAGAAAACATTAATCTGAATTATGAAGATAATCTCAAATCATTTTAAAATAAAAATAGTCAAATAATCTCGAAGCATGTTTCTTTTACAGCAGAACCAGAAAGAGCAGAAAGAACCAATTATTCCGTCCCGCTCAGTCGGGTTCTGGGTTCTGTTGGTCTTCATCAGAATCTGCCTAAAATCCTAATCTTAATCCATCTGATGAACTGATTCTGTTTTGAGGTCCGTTTTGGTCCAATTATTCCCCTGATGTTTATGTTCTGAAGCTTCATGTTGTGTGAACGATGCAACAAGGAAGCTGCTGTTCGGAACCGGAACCCGTTTGACTGTAGAACCCAGTAAGTTCTGGTTGGAATTGTTTTTAATTTCTGGTTTAGACAGAACTAGATTAGTTTGGATTAAATGTTGTTTCAGAACCACTAGATCAGAAAGTTATTGGACCTTTATTCTAACTGGACCTTTATCAGAACCATGTAAATTTGAGTAAATTCTGCTTTAATAGCAGAACCAAAGAGAGAGAAAATCATCTTTAGCAAAAGAAGCAGAGTTTGGACCTGGAGGCAGATATTCTATAGAACCTGGTTCTGTTCCTCCTGAACCCGTTTGTGTTCTGGGTCGTCATGCTGTGTGACTGACAGCAGTGGATTAAAGATCTTCTTTGGATCCGGAACCAGACTAACCATTGAACCCAGTAAGTTCTGCTAGAATTTGTTTAATGGACTCTTTCCAGAACCGGGTGTTTTTTCAACATTGTTATTTCAGAACCTGTAGATCTGAGAGTTATTGGATCTTAATTTAAGCTGGACTGGAGTCAGAACCAAACGGGTTCAATTAAATTCTATTTCAGAACAAGAACTGAAGCTAAACATCTATTTTTAAAACCATGATATAAAACAAAATAACAAAAAAACAGTTTGGACCTGGAACCGATCGTTCTACAGAACCTGGTTCTGGTTCTTGTTGTGGGTCATCATGCTGTGTGACTGCTACTGGTGGATATAAGATGTTCTTTGGATCCGGAACCAGACTCACCGTAGAACCTAGTAAGTTCTGGTTGGAAATGTTTTCTGGTCTCTTTCAGAACCGGATCAGTTTTATAAAATGTATTTTCAGAACTTGTAGATCAGAGAGTTACTGGACCTACATTCCAGCATTACCGGTCTCAGAACTTAACAAGTTTTATTAAATTCTGTATCAGTATCGGAACCAAAGTGTAAAAACAACTAATTTTCAGCTATAAAATCAAAATTAACAGATAAAAAACCAAAGATCGGACCTGGAACTAGTTTTTCTGTAGAACCTGGTTCTGTTTCTGTTAAACCCGTTTATGTTCTGGGTCGTCATGCTGTGTGACTGCTGGCAGTAATTATAAGCTCTTCTTTGGATCTGGAACCAGACTCATCGTAGAACCCAGTAAGTTCTGATCTTATTCTCAATGGTTCTGGTTTTTGTTTTTTGTTACTGAAAATGTTTTGATCCTAAAGTAAAAATAAAAGAATAAGATTCAGATCCGACCTGATGATGTAGATCATCTGTTTCAGAACAAAACATTATCAGGTCTGTTGAAATGGACCAGAACCGGGTTCTAATCTGCAGCTATTTAGGTTCTCCTCTTGAGTTCTTTAGAATCAGGCTCGGTTCTAGGATGAGGTCTATGAGACGGACCCGGTTCCAATTGCTGAGTTTTTGTTGTGGACCTTCATGCTGTGTGAATATTGGGGAGAAGATCTTCTTTGGATCCGGAACCAGACTCACTGTAGAACCCAGTAAGTTCTGGTTAAATCGTTAATGTTTTCAGTTAAAGACGTATTCTTAGGTCTATACTCTGCTGATCAGACAGAATAAAACCAGAACCGGTTCTGTTATGGAAACAATTTAAAATCTAAACTGATTTCAAACAAAGAATCTTCAGACAGAAGAAGTTCTGGTCCGGTTTCTACCTGCTGATTTGTTACTGATGCTTCATGTGTGAATGTTGGGAATCAGATGATCTTTGGACCCAGAACCAGACTGACTGTAGAACCCATTAAGTTCTGGTTCTAATTGTTTTCTGGTCTCTTTTAGAACCAGATCAGTGTCATTAGATGTTTTTCTCAGAACCTGTAGATTATTGGATCTTTATTCCAGTTGAACTGGTCCCGGAACCAGGTGGTTTATATTAAATTCAGTTTCAATAATAGAATCAAAGTAGAAAAAAAAAAAAAAAACGTTCTAAAATCAGAATTAGAAAAATAAAGAACCAGAGTTTCAGCCTGGAACCAGTTATTCTGTAGAATCTGGTTCTGTTTCCAATGAAGCTGTTTGTGTTCTGGGTCGTCTTGCTGTGTGACTACTAGCAGTACTTATAAGATCTTCTTTGGATCCGGAACCAGACTCACCGTTGAACCCAGTAAGTTCTGATCTTATTCTCAGTTGGGTCTAAAATGTTTTTAACTTAAAATAAAGGAGAAAATAAATAAAATTATACTTAGAACCTGTTTGATAAATTTTGGCCCAATAAGAAAAATGTAACCGATAAACTAAACTATCTGTTTCAGAACAAAACATCAACAAACTGTATAAATGGAACAGAACCAAATTTTAATCAGTACCTAATACAAAGTTCTGCTCAGTAGTTCTTTAGAATCAGGCTCGGTTCTAGAATGAGTTTTTATCGGATGGACCTGGTTCTGATAGTTATTGTTGTGGAACCTCATGTTGTGTGAATGATGGCTACAAGATGTTCTTTGGATCCGGAACCAGACTCACCATAGAACCCAGTAAGTTCTGATGGAATTCACTAATGTTTGAAAAGAAGAACCGGGTCAGAAAAACCCGGTTGAACTGGACCTTCCTCGGGTTCAGACAGATTTATTCTGCTAGTTTTCATCATGTGGAGATGAATAAAATATAGAACCAGATTAACAGAACCTGAAGAACCAAAATACTTTGATCAAATTCTCTTTCAGTGACAGAACCAAAGCCAGAAACCAGAAAAAACATATATTTTAAAGATAAAAAAAATTAAAAAACGGAGTTTGGACCTGGAAGCAGTTATTCTATAGAACTTGGTTCCGTTTTAATGAACCCGTTCTTGTTGTGGGTCGTCATGCTGTGTGACTGGTGGTGGTGTTTATAAGATCTTCTTTGGATCCGGAACCAGACTCACCATAGAACCCAGTAAGTTCTGATAGAATTAATATTCTTTGATAAGAATTGTGACAGAAAAGTCCAGTTAAATCGGACCTTCTTCAGGTTCTGAACATTACGATGTTTTTCGCTTCTTTTTGGCACCATGTGAAGATGATGTCATTTGCATAGAAACGTTACCATAGTGTCCAAATTTATTTTCTGTGTTTAAATTATTTATTTCAAACCAAGAGAGAAAAAGTTCTGGTCCAGATTCTACCTGCTGAGTTGTTGTTAAGGCGCTTCTTGTTGTGTGAATACTGGGGCTAAGATGATCTTTGGGTCCGGGACTAAACTCACCATAGAACCCAGTAAGTTCTGGATTTATTTATTTTTTTCTGGACTTTATCCTGAACCAGATTAGTTTTTATAAAATGGTGTTTCAGAACCTGTAGATCAGAAAGGTTTTGGATCTTTATTCCAGCTGAATTGGTCTCAGAATCAAATGAGTTTTTTTTACCAAATTCTGTTTTAGTAACAAAACTGAAAAAAAAAAAAAAAATTGTATGAAATTATAAAAAAAAATGCAGAAAGAAGTTTTGGACTTGGAACAATTTATTGGATAGAAGCTACTTCTGTTTCTGTTGAACCGTTTATGTTCTGGGTCGTCATGCTGTGTGAATAGTGGCGGTGGAGTTAAGATTTTTTTTGGATCTGGAACCAGACTCACCATCGAAGCCAGTAAGTTCTGATCCGATCTTTTATTGGTCCAGTTGGAGGTTCTGGACATTTAATAGTTGGACCATTTTTCTGTTCATCAGAACATTGTTTGAATTAAGCAGCTTTTAAAAACTTCGACCCAAACAACACAGAACAATGAAATAGGTCCAGAAAAGGCTCTGATGGAAAATAAATTAGATAAAACTACTGTAGAAAGCACAGAAATTGACCTTTCAAAGTAAAAGTGTTGGTTTAAAAGCTGGATTTTTGGTTCTGATTCTCCTTCCAGGGTCAAAAATGTCTTATGATCTGAAACTTGAAAATCAGATGTAGGAAAATTACAGAGTTATAAAAACAACAGTTTATTTAACCAGAACCGGGTCTGTCATGAAATCAATTTAAAATCCAAATTTATTTTAAAAAAATCCTTTTTACAAAGAAAAATTTCTGGTCCGGTTTCTTTCTTCCTGCTTTATTGTTGAGGCTTAACGTTGTGTGAATGTTGAAAATAAGATGATGTTTGGATTCAGAACCAGACTCGATCATAGAACCCGGCTCATTCCAGAACCAGGTCCATTTAGAGTGTTATGATCATTTTGAACTGGTTTTCAGCACAAAATGATCTTTCATCAATTCCTGTTTCAGGAACTGAACCAAAGTTAAAAATCCGAAAAATATCCCTTTTAAAAATCCGACATGAAGTTTGGACCTGGAACCAGTTATTCTGTAGAACCTGGTTCTGTTTCTCTTAAACCTGTTTATGTTGTGGGTCGTCATGCTGTGTGACTAGTGGTACCAGCGCATATAAGATGTTCTTTGGATCCGGAACCAGACTCACTATTGAACCCAGTAAGTTATGATTATTATCCTATCAAAACCAGATTTGATCCAATTAATTCATACAAATGATTTATTGGTTCTGATCTTAATGGACCTTTTGATTAGTTCATAATCTTTGTGTTCGGATCATGTTTTTACATTCAGTCCAATGTCTGTTTACTGTAGCAGTGAAAAAAGAACCAGAGGTGATCAGAACCATTTAGAAACATTTTTTATTAGATGAACAAAGTTTACAGCTGGTTCGCTTATAATAAGAAGTTCTTTTTTCCAATTTTAGAATTTATCTTAGGTTTTCTGACTAATTAATGAATTTATTTGTTTTAAGTTGACATATTTTGTATAAATGTTCCAAGGAAAAACTTGCCTTTACTGTCTTATTGTTAGTTTTCACACAGCATGATCCGGTTAGTTTGTGTTCTGAACCTTCATGTTGTGTGACTGGAAGTTCTGATAAAATGATCTTTGGAACCGGAACCAGACTAACCATTGAAACCAGTAAGTGCTGATCCAATAAAACCATCTTTATAAATAGTTAAACTCAGATGCTAATTTTAAATCATATATTTATGGGTTTTATGAACGGACCTTCAGTTCAGCTGCTGGACCTGCAGGTTCTGTTCTTTAAACATCAGAACCAACTGGACCAGGTTTAGAACTCATCCAGACAATAATAACAGAACTAACGTCTTAGAAACCCTGAAACCACACAGAGACACCAGAAATAATATTAATGCCTTTAAGCTTCTAGAAGCATTTTAGATGTTTTCATGAAAATGTCCCGATATAAAAGGTATTTTATTGGAGCGACAATGAACCGGATCAAACCAGAACTCTTTAGTTTTCTTCATGGACTGTTTGGGCTGATTCTGCTGAGTTTCTGTTCCCTGGTTCTGTGGGTTTGTGTTGTGAACCTTCATGCTGTGTGACTGGAACTAATAGGAATAAGCTGATCTTTGCCAGTGGAACCAGATTAACCATTCAAACCAGTAAGTAACAGATCAGAACTACTTTTTATCTGTATATTAGCACACAGAAATAAATAAAGATGAGCAAAATAAATATCATGGAATAAATATTTAACCTGAAACTGAAGGTAAAATGTCTAAATTTACAGATAATATAGATGTTTATCATTAAAACATCTGGATTCTGGTTGAACGGGTTGGTACTGGTTTATGTAGGATAACTTCATGCTGTGTGACTGGTACCAATCAGTATAAGCTGATCTTTGCCAGTGGAACCAGACTAACCATTCAAACCAGTAAGTAATGGATCAGAGCCACTTTTTATCTAAAGAGGTTTTTAAATTAGTGAACAGAATTAAATAAAGATGAAAAAACAAGTAATCTGGATTAAAAAAAAACTTCTAAATCTATAGATTAGGAATCATGTTCAGTGATTTACCAGCCCAGGTTTCTGGTTGAACGGGTCAGTGCTGGTTTATGTCTTAGAATTTCATGTTGTGTGACTCTTGGCAATCAGAATAAGCTGATCTTTGCCAGTGGAACCAGACTAACCATTCAAACCAGTAAGTAACAGATCAGAAAAGGTAAAAAAAAAAAAAAAAAGAAACTTCTTAAATATTTCTGAACCAAACATTAAAATAATTTTTCATTCTGTCAAACAAGTAAATGAAAAAGTTGCTTTTAGTTTGCAAAGTGAAAAAAAAAAACATCAAAATTTAGAGCAAATTCTTAATAAATGTTGAATATTTTGGGATTTTAAACTCTAAATTCAGGAGGACTTTAATTAGGGATAAAAACAATTAATCAGATTAATTATGGAAATAATCGTGAACTACTTTAGTAATGGATTCATCGTTAACTGGACAACAGAGACTCTAAAACATGACAGAGCTGACAGAGCGACCCACTTAGAGCAGCAATTATACCAAAATCTGGTTATTTATCCAAAATATAATGGACAGATGAATCGATTTACAAAATAATCGTTAGTTTTAATGACAATCGGGTCTCTGCTGGGTTTGTGTTCTGGAGCTTCAGGTTGTGTGACTGGTACCAGTCAGAGAAAGATTCTATTTGCCAGTGGAACCAGGCTAACCATTAATCCCAGTAAGTAATGATTCTGCTTCGTAGTTTTTTAATCAGAAGAAAACGGATAATGCTTATTGACAAAGACTCTTTTACATTTCTGTTTTACTTTTATTCCATTAAAAGCAGAAAAAAATACTTTTTGAGAACATAAATAATTTAAGGAATGAGGACAATCAGTTATTTATGTTTTATATCTTTAATCCACATTTCCTTTGATCCAAAACATTTGAATATTATCTGAAAGTTTTCGCTTTAGTTTCATCGTGTCCTCCTCAGTTTATGTTCTGGAGGTTCTGGTTGTGCGAATGTTGGATCTGCAGAAAGACTCATGTTTGCAAAGGGAACCAGATTAACCATCGAAACCAGTAAGAACAGAATATTCTAAAATAAGTTCTAACAGAATCTAAATACTTTGATTTTGTCATGTATCCGTTAAAATGTTGGTTCTGTTTTATTGGACCTAAAACTTTAAAAAACATTTAAAGTTTGTTTAAAACATTTGATGGTAAAAAAAAACAACAAAAACAAAAAAACTGGTTCTGAAATGCTAAAGTTATCTTTGGTCCCAGAACCAGATTAAATGTCAGAAACAGTGAGACTGTTTTTATGCTTTTAATATTTTCAAAAACTTTTCATGTCTATTTTGGTGCAAATTTGAAATGTATTTAATTCAATATGTATTTTACCAAACAAGCAAAAATAATAAATCTGCTAAAAATAGAATACTAAAAAAGACTATTCTAAATAAAAATAAATTTTATTGAAATATAATAAATATTTAACTTAAATAAGGAAACATTAAGATGATGAAATTTCTTTCATTTTCTGATCCAATAAAAAGAAAAAAATGATTCGGATAATTTGGACTTCATAGCAGAATTTCAGTTAATTAAGTAAACATTACAGTCCGGATTAGAAATAAACTAAAAATAAAAAGATTTATCTGGTTTTAAAATCTCGTAGTTAAAAAATCTGCTGAGTTCTGGTTCCGGTCCGGTTTATGTTCTGGAGGTTCTTGTTGTGTGAATGCTGGAGCAGCAGCCAGGATGGTGTTTGGTTCTGGAACCAGATTAACCGTTCACACCAGTAAGTACACGTAAAAAGACTTCACTTTTTTCCAGTAAAAATGTCCCAAAGATTTAATCGATTCAGATAATTTCTAATCTGACAGATTATACATTTTGTTTTTAATTTGTCATTATTACAATCCTGATTGCGTTTTATATAACTTATTCATATAAAAAAATGAACTTTAATTTGAAGCTAAATCGTAATCTTAATTAATAGTTTTTCTACAACATAATTAAGCCAAAAACATAAATTAATCTGGGCTATAAAAATTTCAGATTGATAATATTTCCAGAACCAAATGCAGCAAATGTTTCAGGCAGAACACTAAAATATGTATATATATATATATATATAAAATGGTTGTTTTGGGTCCAGTCATGTTGTGATGCGTTTCTGTTGTGGAGCTCCGTGTTGTGTGAATGCTGGAGGTGGTTCTAGAACCTTTTTTGGTTCTGGAACCAGATTAACTGTTCAAAACCGTAAGTTCTCATATTTATCATCATCGTTTTGTCAAAATAATTTCAATTTGGAATCAAAACTATGACAGTCAGCAAAAAATCCAAAATTTAAAAAACATTATTGTTCTTAAAAATTAAAAACTGAACCTATTTAGAAACATTATTATTCAGAAATGTTTAGAAAAATATGTCAAGATGGATCTGAAAAGAATCCTGGTCCAGTTTGGTTGGGCCCAGTTTGTGCTATGGAGCTTCATGCTGTGTGAATTCAGGCTATAAGATTTTCTTTGGATCCGGAACCAGACTGACTGTAGAACCTGGTAAGTTTTAAAAAATATCACTGATATGAGAAAATAGGGAAGAATCAAAGTTTCTGCTCTTTATTAATGAGAATATGTTTTGTGTTGAAGTTCTGTTAATTTATCTACAGAACAATAAAAAAATCCAAAATATTTCTGAGTTAACATTTAACCTCCAGTCAAAAATAATCCGACAGATCAAACTTCAAACTTTAAAAAACAAAAACAGAGCAGTTATTCTGTAGAACCTGGTTCTGTTCCTGTTAAACCCGTTTATGTTCTGGGTTGTCATGCTGTGTGACTAGTAGCAATAATTTTAAAATCTTCTTTGGATCTGGAACCAGACTGACTGTAGAACCTGGTAAGTTCTAACAAATATCACTAATATGAGAAAATAGGGAAGAATCAAAGTTTCTGCTCTTTATTTATGAGAATATGTTTCGTGTTGAAGTTCTGTTAATTTATCTACAGAACAATAAAAAATCTAAAATATTTCTGAGTTAACATTTCACCTCCAGTCAAAAATAATCCGACAGATCAAACTTCAAACTTTAAAAAACAAAAACAGACCAGTTATTCCTGGAACCTGGTTCTGTTCCTGTTAAACCCGTTTATGTTCTGGTTCGTCATGCTGTGTGACTAGTGGCAATAGTTTTAAAATCTTCTTTGGATCTGGAACCAGACTCACCATTGAACCCAGTAAGTTTTGATCTTATTCTCACTGGTTCTGATTCTTCGGTCTTTTGATCCTGAAAGTTTTTAAATTCTAAAATTAAAAATAAAGAATAAAATCCCTCACGACTCCACATGTGATTAAGCGTGTAAAGAAAATGGATGGATGGAATAAAATCCAGAACCAACACAGTCATCTGTCTTAAAACAAACCTCTAACAGTTCTGTAGAATTGGACCAGAACCAAGTTTTAATCAGCAGTTTTTAGTTCTTTAGAATCAGGCTTGGTTCTAGGATCAGTGTCTATAAATGGACCTGGTTCTGATTGTTTCTGCTGAGTTATTGTCATGGACCCTCATGTTGTGTGAAAACTGCAAATAAGATCTTCTTTGGATCCGGAACCAGTTTAACCGTAGAACCCAGTAAGTTCTGGTTCGTTTTTTTCCTGGAGTCTTTCCAGAACCGGATCAGATTTATTTCCAGAACCTGTAGTATTTTTGATGTGATATTTTTTATGACAATAATACGGTTTATAGAACCCGATCCGTTCTAAACATGTTTCAGAACCTGAACATCAGAAAGTTACTGGATCTTTCTTTCAGCTGAACCGGTCCGAGAACCAAACTGTTTATGTTTATTTACGTTTTAGAACCAGAACTAATGTTAAGCAAAGTTTAAAAATATATATAGAGAGAAACAGAGTTTGGACCTGGAAGCAGCTATTCTGTAGAACCTGGTTCTGGTTCTTGTTGTGGGTCATCATGCTGTGTGACTGCTACTGGTGGAGATAGGATCTTCTTTGGATCTGGAACCAGACTCATCATTGAACCCAGTAAGTTCTGGTAACTAAATAATGTTTGGTAAAAAGAACCGGGACTGAAAAACCCAGTTAAATCGGACCCTCTTCAGGATCTGGAAGAAATAGTTTTATTATGGATAAAATAGTCTATAGAACCAGGTCAGTAGAACCGGGAGCAAGAATCTGGTTCTGTATCTCAGATCAGATAATGTTATGTATCTTCCTGCTGTGTGGGAACTGGATCATCTGCTCGGCTCATATTTGGATCTGGTTCTAAATTAATCATCGAATCCAGTAAGTTCTGATCAGTTCTTTCATCGGTCCAGTTAGATGATCTGGACATGTATACTTTGGCCTGTTTTTCTGTTCATCAAAATATTGTTTGCATCAAACAGGTTTTAAAAACTTCAGATCCAAACAAAACAGAACAATGAAAATGGGTCTAGAAAAGATTCTCATAGAATAGAAATGAGATAAAACTAGAAAGCAGAGAAATTTACCTTTCAGAGTAAAAGTTTTGTTTTAAAAGCTGTATTTTTTAAAAGGACTCTGGTTCTGATTCTCTTCATCCAGGAGGGAAAATTCAATTATCAGAACATTTAAATTCAGATGAAGGAAAATGTTTTAACCAGAACCGGTTCTGTTGTGGAATCAATTAAAAGTCCATATTTATTTCAAAAAAATAGTTTTTACAAAGAAAAAGTTCTGGTCCGTTTTTTTTTCCTGCTGACTCGTTGAGGCTTCATGTTGTGTGAATGTTTGAAATAAGATGATCTCTGGATCCAGAACCAGACTGATCATAAAACCCGGCAGGTTCTGGTTTTAAGTGTTTACTGGACTCTGTTCAGAACCAGATCTGTTGTAAACATGTTTCAGAATCTGAATGTCAGATTCTTTATTCCACCTAAACGGATCTCAGAACCAAATGTGATTTTATTAATTCATAATTCAGTAACGGAACCAAAGTTAAAAAAAATTATTTTATATGTCAGAAATAAAGAATATTGAGAAGCAGAATTTGGACCTGGAAGCATTTATTCTGTAGAACCTGGTTCTGTTTGTCCTGAACCTGTTTGTGCTGAGGGTCGTAATTCTGTGTGACTAGCAGTGGTGCTGGTTATAAGATGTTCTTTGGATCCGGAACCAGACTCAGCATAGAACCCAGTAAGTTCTGATTTTATTCTCACTGGTTCTGGTTGGAGATCATGTGGTTCAGATTTTTTGGTCTTTTTTTTTCTGAAAATGTTTTGATGCTAAAATTAAAAATAAAGAATAAAATCCAGAACCAACCTGGTCATCTGTCTTAAAATACAACTCTAACAGGTCTGTAGAATTGGACCAGAACCAAGTTTTAATCAGCAGTTTTTTATTTTTTTAGAATCAGGCTTGGTTCTAGGATCAGTGTCTATAAATGGACCTGGTTCTGATTGTTTCTGCTGAGTTATTGTCATGGATCCTCATGTTGTGTGAAAACTGCAAATAAGATCTTCTTTTGATCCGGAACCAGTTTAACCAGAGAACCCAGTAAGTTCTGGTTAGTCTTTCGGATAGAACCGGATCAGATTTATTTCCAGAACTTGTAGATGAGAGCGTTATTTAATCTTTGTTCCAGCTGATCTGGTCTCAGAACCAAACTGGTTTATATTTAATTCTGTTTCAGTAACAAAAAAGAAAAAAAATCATTTTAAACCAGAATTTAGAAAATATAAAACAAAACAGAGTTTGGACCTGGAACCAGCTATTCTGTAGAACCTGGTTCTGTTTCTTGTTGTGGGTTGTCATGGTGTGTGACTACTACTGGTGTAAATAGGATCTTCTTTGGATCTGGAACCAGACTCACCGTAGAACCCAGTAAGTTCTGATAGAATTAAATAATGTTTGGTAAAAAGAACCGGGACAGAAAAGTCCAGTTAAACCGGACCTTGTTCATAATTTTGATGCAACAATTTCATGACAATAAAACGGTTTATAGAACCAGATCCGTTCAGAACCTGAACATCAGAAAGTTACTGGATCTTTCTTCCAGCTGAACCGGTCTGAGAACCAAACTGTTTATATTTATTTACCTTTTAGAACCAGAACTAATGTTAAGCAGAAATAAAGAATATAGAGAAACAGAGTTTGGACCTGGAACCAGTTATTCTATAGAACCTGGTTCTGTTCCTGTTAAACCCGTTTGTGTTCTGGGTCGTCATGCTGTGTGACTACTGGCGGTGGTTATAAGATCTTCTTTGGATCTGGAACCAGACTCACCGTAGAACCCAGTAAGTTCTGATCTCATTGTCAGTTTGTTCTGGTGAAAATGAAGAAGAAATTAAAAGATTTAAACTTAGAACTTGTTCAGATTATAACCCAAAAAGAAAAAATCGAACCAGTCCAATGATTCAACTGTTTCAGAACGAAACGCCAACAAACTGTATAAATGGACCAGAACCAGCAGTACTCGATCCAAAGTTCTGCTCAGTAGTTCTTTAGAATCTAGAATGAGTTTGTATCAGATGGACCTGGTTCTGATAGTTATTGTTATGGACCCTCATGTTGTGTGAATGATGGCTTCAAGATGTTCTTTGGATCCGGAACCAGACTCACAATAGAACCCAGTAAGTTCTGATAGAATTCACTAATGTTTGAAAAGAAGAACCAGGACAGAAAAACCCGGTTGAACTGGACCTTCCTCGGGTTCCAAAACAGACAGAATTGTTCTTCTAGTTTTCATCGTGTAGAAATGAAAAAATGATAGAACCAGATCAGTAGATCTTGAAGAACAGAACCAAAATAACTGTTATAAATTCTCTTTAAGGAACAGAACCAAAGCCATAAACCAAGAAAAAAATATTTTTATGTAAAAAAAACACAAATCTTTTTTTTTCTATTGTTGATTCTGAATCAACAATAGAATTTTGGTTCTTGTTCATAATTTTGATGCAATAATTTTATGACGATAAAACGGTTTATAGAACCAGATCCGTTCTAAACATGTTTCAGAACCTGAACATCAGAAAGTTACTGGATCTTTCTTCCAGCTGAACTGGTCTGAGAACCAAACTGTTTATATTTATTTACATTTTAGTACCAGAACTAATGTTAAGCAGAAATAAAGAATATAGAGAAACAGAGTTTGGACCTGGAACCAGTTATTCTGTAGAACCTGGTTTGCGTTATGGGTCGTCTTGCTGTGTGACTACTGGTACCGGTGTTAATAAGATCTTCTTTGGATCCGGAACCAGACTCACCATAGAACCCAGTAAGTAATAAATTTAATGTTTCAGAATTTGAAACCCAAAGTTTATTTAATTCAGTCATTAAAAGCTAATCTTTGTTGGTTCCGAGCTAAATGGACCTCATAGATTACTCCAGAACCTTTTTGTTTGGATCTTTAAAATAATGGTTCCGCTGATCTTGTTCAGTGTTGATGAAAAGAAACGGAACCAAAACTGATCAGAACCATTCAGGGCAAGAACTTTAATTTTTCATTCTAACCCAAACAGAACCAGAACCTTTAATATCTTTAGATTAGAACCTGACTCCTTTAAAATTAAAATAACAATAGATTCATATCTCTAGTGTTGATGCAGATGATGTGAATTTGAGCTGCTGGAGCTCTGGGTTTTGGTTCTGGAGCCTCATGCTGTGTGAATCGGAACCAGAACCAGTTTATCTTTGGAACTGGAACCAAACTGATCGTAGAAACTGACAAGTTCAACAATATTGTATATTTAATATTGGTCAGTAACCAAAGTTTACCAGCAGTTTGCATCAAGGAAAAACGTATTTTGGTCAATTTGAAAAAAACTAAAATTTTGAAGAAATCTGAATTCATTTAAATTGTATTTTCTGAAAGATTTATGAATTTATTTCTGGTTAAGGTCATATATTTAACTTAAAAATGAAATACCTGCTTATGACATCTTGTTGCATTTGGTTTCTGTTCTGAACTTTCTTATTGTGTGACTGGAAATTCTGAAAAAGTGATCTTTGGTACCGGAACCAGTCTAACCATCATAACCAGTAAGACTGTTTTTATGGATTTAATATTTTTAAACAACTGCTCATTGTCTCACTTGATGCAGATTTCTAATTGTCTTAATTCAAAAAATATTCTGACAAAGAAATTAAATTATAAAAAAAATTAAAAATAAGGCTTTTATTTAAAATTCAATAAATAAATTTAAACCCATTAAATCTTAACTTTAAACAGGGAAACATTCTGTTAATGAAATTTCCTCTAAGTTTATTTTGCTGGATCCATTATAGATTTAAAACGATTAGAAAAGGCATCAATAAAAATAGATGAAAAAAGAGGAACACAAACAGTTGAGTTTTGATCCGATTCGGAGGAAAAAATCCATCTGATGTTTTGGACTTTTTACCAAAAATTCAGTAAATTGAATAAAAAGTAAAAACATGATGAAAAAAAAACATAATTAGTTTCTATAGTTTTAAAATCTGATGGTTAATAAATGTGCTGAGTTCTGTTCCGATCCAGTTTATGTTCTGGAAGTTCTTGGTGTGTGAATGTTGGAGCAGCAACCAGGTTGCTGTTTGGTTCTGGAACCAGATTAACTGTTCACACCAGTAAGTAAATACAGATACATTTAAAAATTCAATCAAAAATTCCTTTTTACAGACAAAACGTTCCTCAAACTTTGACTAAACCAAATTATTTCTAAATTGACAAATTATCAAATATTTTAAATCGGTAGATTATAATCCAGCTTAGATTTTATCTAAACTGATTTTCATCACAATATTATTTCTAATATTTTTTTCGTTCTTCATTTTTAAATCTGCAGAAAACAAACAAAAGAAATTCTGAATTGTGAAAATATCCGTTGATAAATCACATTTCTGTAATCTAAATTATTGGCCAGAACCATAATTCCATCACAGCAGATCCGGGTTATATAGAAAAAGTCGCATTGGGTCCAATCAGGTTCTGCTGAGTTTTTTCTCTGGAGTTTCATGTTGTGTGAATTCTGGTGGCGCTAAAATCTTCTTTGGTTCTGGAACCAGATTAACTGTTCATACCGGTAAGTTCTCATATTTATTATCATCATTCTGTTAAAATAATCTCTGGAAACAAACGGACATCGACTTTGGATCAGAACAATGTTCGGTTCTGACAGTCAGCACAAAATAAAAAAATCTAAAATCTGTTATTCCTCTGAAAAAGTCCAAACAAACAGAATTTATTTGTATTTATGGATATTTTACATAGAAATTCAGAAACAGCTTTCAGTCATGATGATAACACAGATCTGAAAAGAGTTCTGGTCCAGTTTGTCTTGGCCTGGTTTGTGCTGTGGAGCTTAATGCTGTGTGAATTCTGGCATGAAGATGCTCTTTGGACCCGGAACCAGACTGACGGTAGAACCCGGTAAGTTCTGGTCAATAAATTCATTCACAGACCGGTTTAATCAAAGACTGAGCTCAATATAAATCTGAATATAATGCCGTTTGGACCCAAAACCAGAACTTACCGTTGCTGAATCTAAAAATTGTAAAATTGTCTAAATATTCATTAAGTTATTTATCAATTGTTTTTTTCATTAACCTTTAATCTGAAGAACAATAAAATCAAAATATATCAAGTTTGATCAAATTTACAAATGAATCTCTCATAAAAATTCTTATTCTGCTAAATCATCGTAAATGATTCTGTTGATATCAATTTGTGGAGGAAAAACAAACATAAAGTCAGAATTGTTCAGTTTGATGAGAGACTTCATGTTGTTCAGAAACCAGTTTAGAAAGCAACGAGAACCATTAGGTTCCCATTCTCAATAATATTAAAATGCATGAATTAGTGTTTAGAAACAAACATACCAAAAATAAAAAATAAAAATACATAAAATAAACTTAATAAGAAAGACTTTTCTGCACTCTGATAAAGCATAAATCCGGTTTTTCATTCTGGTTAGAATATTTGCTGTGGAAGAATCGGGTTTCGGTTCTGGTGTTTCACACAGTGTGAATGCGAATCAGAACAAGATCTTTTTCGCAACCGGAACCAGACTCAGCATAGAACCCAGTAAGTTCTGAAAACAACCAATTATTCTTCTAGTTTGTTTTTTTACTAAATTGACCCGTCCTACTGAATCGGGTTTTGTTGGACCTCTTCAGAATCTTATTGGATTGTTATTTTAATCTGTTGGTTCTGATCGTTTTCTAGAAAAGTTCAGCAGAAGTTATTCTGGTTTGAGGTTTCGGTTTGGTCCAGTTAGTCCTCTGCTGTTTGTTTAATTAGGCTTCATGTTGTGTGAACGACGCAAAATGAAAACTGCTTTTTGGATCCGGAACCAGTTTGACCATGGAACTTAAAAAGTTCTGATAAGATCTTTGATGGGTCCAGTTGGTGGTTCTGGAGATCAGATTTTTTTTGTTATTTTTTATCAGAAGATCAAACATCAGATGTAGAAACATTTCATTAAACCAGGTTTTTAACCTGAACCAGTTCTGATAGAATCCATTAAAAGTCCAAATTCATTTAGTTTGTTTTAATGTTTATTTTCAACCAAAGATTCTTGAACAGAAACAGGTTCTGGTTCTGGTTCTGGTTTCTACCTGCTGAGTTGTTGTTGAGGCCCTTCATGCTGTGTGAATGCTGGTAATAAGATGTTCTTTGGATCCGGAACCAGACTCACCATAGAACCAAGTAAGTTCTGGTTTTAATTGCTTTCTGGACTCTTTCAGGACAAAATCAGTTTTTAAAAAATATTTCAGAACCTGCAGATCAGACAGTTATTGGATTTTTATGATAACTAAACTGGTCTCAGAACCAAAGAAGTTGATCAGATAGTTTGTCAGTAACAGAACCAGAGATAGTAATCTAAATAATAATCAGAATTTGGACCTAGAAGCAGTTATTCAACAGAACCTGGTTAGGTTCTGTTGAACCGGTTTATGTTCTGGGTCGTCATGCTGTGTGACTGGAAATAAGATCTTCTTTGGATCCGGAACCAGTTTAACCATAGAATCCAGTAAGTTCTGATATAAATATTTTCTGGACTCTTTCCAGAGTCCAATTACCTTCAGAACATCTTGTTTCAGAACCTGTATCTCAGGGAGTTACTGGATCTTAAATTATTTGGGACCTTTTTCAGAACCAAACAGGTTTTATTAAATTCTGTTTCCGAACCAGAACCAAAGTTAATAATAATAATGTTTTAAATCAGAATTTGAATTCGGACCTGGAAGCAGTTTTTCTGTAGAACCTGGTTCTGGTTCTCTAGAACCTGTTAATGTTCTGGGTCATCATGCTGTGTGACTGGAAATAAGATCTTCTTTGGATCTGGAACCAGTTTAACCATAGAACCCAGTAAGTTCTGATCTCATTCTTAGAAGTTCTGGGTGAAGATTAGTTGGTTCTGATTTTTTTGACTTTTGTTCTAAAATTGTTTTAATGCTAAAAAAACAACAACTCAGAACCTGTTTGATACTGTTTAATAAGTAGAAAAAAAATTACCCAGTAATTAGTCGTTTTCAGAACAAAGTCCGTAGAAATGGACCAGAACCATTATAAAATAAGCGGCTACTGATCCAAAGTTATCCTTTAGACTTCTTTAGAATCTGATCCGGTTCTACAATGAGTGTCTATCATACTGGTTCTGATTGTGTCTGTTGGGTTATTGTTGTGGACCTTTACATTGTGTGAATGGTGTGAACAAGATCTTATTTGGATCCGGAACCAGTTTAACCGTAGAACCCAGTAAGTTCTGATTTAAATATTATCTGGACTCTTTCCAGAGTCCAATTAACTTAAGAACATCTTGTTTAAGAACCTGTACCTCAGAGAGTTATTGGATCTTAAATTCTTCTGGACCTTTTTCAGAACCAAACAGGTTTAATTAAATTCTGTTTCTTTACCAGAACCAAAGTTAATAATAATGTTTTAAATCAGAATTAGAATTTGGACCAGGAAGGAGTTATTCTACAGAACCTGGTTCTGGTTCTTGTTATGGGTTGTCATGCTGTGTGACTGGTGCTGGTTTAAACAAAATGTTCTTTTGGATCCGGAACCAGACTCATTGTGGAACCCAGTAAGTTCTGATAGTGGCGTCTTAATCTTTAATGAGATTCCTTACACCTTACAGAGCAACCTGGTTAAACCGGACCTTTTTCAGGTTCTGAAACAGTCCGATGATTCCTCCTCTCATGCATGTGACGTTTACATTACAGAACCAGAAAACAGAACCTGATCAGCAGAACCATCTATGACAGTCTGGTTCTGAAGTTCTGACTGGTTTATGGTTCTGGTTGGATGTTCTGGTGACATAAAGTTTGGTCCATATTTCCGTTAGACCATCGAACATTAGATGTAGGATAATTAGAGATAAAGAAAGAATTCGGATTTGGTACCAGAACCAGTTCTATTAAGGACTGAAAGTCCAAATTTATTTTCTTCATTTTGAAAACTGATTTCATGCAAAGATTCTTCATACAAAAAAAGTTCTGGTCCAGTTTCTACAGAAACAGGTTCAGGTTCTGGTTTCTACCTGCTGAGTTTTTGTTGATGGGTTTCATGTTGTGTGTTTGCTGGAAACAAGATTATCTTTGGATCCGGAACCAGACTCACCGTAGAACCCAGTAAGTTCTGATCTCATTCTTAGAGGTTCTGGGTGTAGATTAGTTGGTTCTGATTTTTGGACTTTTGTTCTAAAATTGTTTTAATGCTAAAAAAAACCAACCCCAGAACCTGTTTAATAAGTTATTGGATCTTTAATTCTTCTAGACTTTTTCAGAACCAAACAGGTTTTTTAAAATTCTGTTTTGGTACCAGAACCAAAGTTAATAACAATGTTTTCAATCAGTATTAGAATTTGGACCTAGAAGCAGTAATTCTACAGAACCTGGTTCTGTTTTTTGTTGTGGGTTGTCATGCGGTGTGACTGTTGCTGGTGCAAACAAAATGTTATTTGGATCCGGAACCAGACTCATCGTAGAACCCAGTAAGTTCTGATAGAATTCCTCACCTTTGGTTCTGGATCTTGGTGTTTACCAGCTGCTCAGGTGGATAGAACCAAACTCATTGGGTCTTAGAGGCAAACAGAACCACATTAAATTAAGGATAAGGTTCAGAACTGTTTGGTCCAATTAGAACCTCTTCATGATGAACCCAGAACTTCCAACATTTAGGTCCAAAAGAATATGTCTGAAGAGCAGAACCTCTAAACCAACTGGGCTGTGAGGTTCTGGTTCTGGACTTAATGTGAAGGAGCTTCCTGATGTGTGACTTCTGGAGGAAATCAGTTCAAGATATTCTTTGGTTCTGGAACCAAACTCTTCGTTGAAACCAGTAAGTTTTGAATTCACAGATAAACCGGGTTTTAGATGTTCAGGTTTAAACACGGCTAGGTTTGGGTCGGGCTTTGGTGGCACAGATGTCCACTAAAGTTCTGGTTTGAAATGCTTTCTGAATCAGATCAGTTCTTTTTCAGAACCTGCATATCAGAAAGTTTTCTGATCTTTATTCTGCTCGGCTCGTTTCAGAACCAGATTCTGTTTTAAAAACAGAACTGAAGTTTAAGATCAGAAAAATCATATTTCAAAATGAAAACCAAACCTGGTTCTGTTTCTCTTGAACCGGTTTGTGTTGTGGGTCATCCTGCTGTGTGACTGGTTCTGGTGGATTCAAGATGTTCTTTGGATCCGGAACCAAACTTATCATTGAACCCGGTAAGCTTGATTAATATTAATCAGAACCTTGACTGATAGTTCTGATAAAGTTCTGGGTTTTAAATCAAAGGTTCGGTTCTTCATATAAGAACTAAAATTAGACAAACTGGATCCGCTTGGTTCTGGTTGATCCGTGCAACCAGCTGCTGAGTTTTTGGTTCTGATCTTCCTGCTGTGTGACTGATGGTGGATTTAAGATGTTCTTTGGATCCGGAACCAGTTTAACCATTGAACCCAGTAAGTTCTGACTGAAAACCTGAATCTGTATCAAAGATCGACCAAAAACTTTTTCAGCTTCATTGATCATTTTTCTGTCAAAACATGACAAACAAAAAGAGGTTCTAAATAATTAGACAGGCAGAACCAGGTAGTAGAACCCTGGGCTGGTTCTGTTGAACTCATCCTAGTTAGCGCTATGGAGCCTCTGGCTGTGTGAATGCTGGAGGTTCTGTTCGACTCATATTTGGACCTGGTTCTAGATTAACCATCGAACCCGGTAAGTTCTGATTAGATTCTGATTAGGAGGTTCTGATCATGAACCAGTCTTGATATTCAAGTGTTTTAGCAGAGGTTCAATTGGTTCTGGTTCTGTTTGTCCGATAGAGGTTCTGGGTTCTTACAGTGATCTAGAACTGGACCGACCAGTGAACCCAGGAGGTTCTGGTACCTAACCAACAACAATCTGATCTTAGCTAAACGTTCAGAACCTCAGAGGTCCAAATAAATTCAGACCTATTCGGCTTCATGTTCGGCTTTGATGGAACCAGAACGGTGAAGCTTCGATTTGGACCTGGAAGCAGTTTATACACCAAACCTCTCTGTTTCTGATGGTTCTGATCCAAAGTTTTAGGACCGTTCTGGTTTTGTGTTTTCATAAAATTATCTTAAAATAGAATGAAATAAAACCATAAAAATATAACAGAATGTAAAAATAATAGTTTATGAAATGAAATCTAATCCTTTCAAATAATCCGTCTGCCATAAAATGGCTGTTCTGTTCTGATCGGACCCGCTCAGTCTGTGCCCAGGAGCTCCTGCTGGGTTTTTACTGGGTCTGGAACCAGACCGACCATTGAAACCAGTGAGTTCTGGTGGAGATCCGATATTTTGAACCCGTTTCTCAGGAAAATATTTTATCATAACTGAATCATTTCTGTATGAATCAAACTGACTCAATATTTCAGGTCTTCCAGTTTTTATGATCAGCTTTAAAATTCAAAACAACAAGTATTAAAAATAATTTCAGTTCTTGTATTTCTTTTCCTCTAAACATGAAAAACAGAATTAAAAATGAAAAAAGGAAACAGATTTCTGGCTGAAACAAGGCAAACAGGTTGTGATGCTTCTGAGCAGAACTCGGTTCTTGTTGAGGAGCTTCATTCTGTGCGACTGGTTCTGGTGGAGTTAAGCTCATCTTTGGACCAGGAACCAGTTTAACCATTGAAACCAGTAAGTTCTGCTGAATATGTTTAAAAAACCCAAAAAACGTCTGAATGTGACCAGATGATAGAAGTTCACTAATTAATTATCTGAATCATCCAGAAATTTTCCACCTTAAGGTCCAATTCACTGAAAACCATCCCAGGAATTATTTTAGTCATAAAACCTGATTCATCTTCAGGTTGTGTTTCCAGAACCAGAACCACCTCCAGTATGGGTTCAGGTGGATCAGAGGCCAGAACCAAACTATTAAGATTTAATTCTTTTCACTCTAAAATGTTGGATTTATTGATATTTATATTGAAGTTAAAACAGAACCGTTTAGACATTTAAACAGGAGTGAATTAGTTCTGATTGGAGTCGGTCCGGTCCAACCCGGTTTGTGTTGCTGAGCTTCATGCTGTGTGGATGTTGGTAGAAACAGGATGATCTTTGGAACCGGAACCAGTCTGACCATCGAAACCAGTAAGTTCTGATGCGGATCAGAACCTTTGTGTTTTATTTTACAGAATCATAATAACTTTAGAATTTAAGTTTTTTTTTTTTCACACGGTTCTGATGAGTTTGTTTAGAGAAATAAAAATGAAAACGTTTTGGTTTTATTTAGATAAGGATGTAAACATGTTGGAATACCATCCTAAAACATTTCAAATGGGTTCTGGTTCTGGTTCTGGTTCTACATGCTGGGTTTGTGTCACTGGGCTTCATGCTGTGTGAATACTGGAGGCAGAAAAATGCTCTTTGGAACTGGAACCAGTCTGACCATTGAACCCAGTAAGTTCTGATATCTAGAAATAAGAAAAACAAATTAAACGAAGTGTACTTACCACTGATTCGAATACATAAATGAGATAATTTGCCAATGAAATCAGTATTTTTACTCTTGAAATAAGATAATTAGATAAAATGCACTTGCAATACGACAATGCAATTGTGTTCTTTCTTATTTTAAATCTAAATTCTCTTGTTTCATCGGCAAAAGGTATATTTTATCTCAATTCCACAACAAATGCACTTATTTTAGGAAAAAATGACTCATCTAGATTAACATTTTTTCCTGTGTTGGTTTCAGACCCAAAATGATTAATTATTAAAAATTATTTTACTTTCTGCTGAAGGCTTCAGCTTAGATCAGAACTTTATGACCCAAACATGATCACAGTTCTTTCACATCAAACGGGTCACAAAAGAACCTCTTCTGGGTTTCTGTCACCGGGCTTCATGTTGTGTGTCTGGTTCTGGATTCAAGATGTTCTTTGGAACCGGAACCAGTCTAACCATTGAACCCAGTAAGGCCTGAATTCTTCTAACTGGTTTAGACAGATATTGACTGTTTTATCCAGGGTGTTTCTATAAGAGCAAAAAAAAAAAAGGAACTAACAATAAGTCTCAGTCGCATTAACACTGAACAGTTCATAATAAATAGACTAAAGATCACTTCTGGAATTTTCTAAAGCGGCTCTAAAGAAATAATAATTAGATCTTTGCTTTAAACAAGAATCCAAATCTTTAATGGTTCTGATTCAAGAAGGAACCAGTTCAATACATTTTGGACCAAATAAACCAGTTCAACCAGTTTGGATCAAATAAACAATTAAAAGAATTGTTCTAAAAATCTAAAATAATTTCAATTGTTTATTAAAAATATATATATATATATTGTAATTGATTAGTTTTTTCTGAGCATTAAAATAAATGATATAAATGGGTTCTGGTTCTGGTAGCTGGGTTTGTGTCACTGAGCTTCCTGCAGTGTGAATACTGGAGGAATCAATAAGATCATCTTTGGACCTGGAACCAGACTGACCATAGAACCCAGTAAGACCTAAACTCTTCTAACTGGTTTAAACACATTTTGGTTCTAACAGATTTTTATTATTATATTTTTTTCAACCAATCGAATTTTATTTGACCAGAACTTTTCTATAACAGAAAAAAAATAGAAAAGAAGTCAGAATAGAAAAAACAAAAAGCGAACAGTTTAATGGAAATATTTTATAAGAGCGGCTCTAAAGAAATGATAATTAGATCTTTGCTTTAAACAAAACCAAATCTGTAATGGTTCCCAGTTCAAAAGTGAACCAGTTCAACCAGTTTGGACCAAATAAACAAGAATTAACAGAATTATTCTAAAAATATAAAATCATTTGACATTATTTTTAGTAGAACCAGTAAAAGATGCAGGAGTTCTGATCCAATCAGCAGAAATGCATTTAAATTGTTCACATTGTTCTGATAAATGTTTTAATGAAATAAAAACTAAGTTAGTTTTTAATTGATCAGTTTGTTCTGAGCATTAAAATCAGTTAAATAAATGGGTTCTGGTTCTGGTTCTGGTTCTGCCAGCTGGGTTTGTGTCACTGAGCTTCCTGCAGTGTGAATACTGGAGGTTTTAGTAAGATGATCTTTGGACCTGGAACCAGTCTGACCATAGAACCCAGTAAGTTCGGAATTAAAATGATTTTTAAAGGAACGGTTTCACAGATAAAGACAGATGACCGTCTCTAATAAACAGTTCTGCTGGTTCTCATGTTCTGTTTGTCTCAATTAGATTTATAAAACCATAAAGTTAAAGTAAACTGGAACTTATTCTTCAAGATTTTTAAAAATAACCCGAAACTATTTAAATTCACAAAATATTTGATCATAAAATGCAATAAAAAGGTAATAATTCAATTTATAGATCAGATCAGAATTAAAAAATCCCAATCTGAGGAAACGGCCTCATTAAAAAAAGCTTTTAAAAACTAAAACTAAAGAAAAAATGTCAGAATTCTTTAGAAGCCTAACAGAATTTAAATATAAATAAAAACACATAAAGCCACATTATGAAAACGTGTTTATGAAGAATCAGAGACCCACAGAAAGTCAGTCTGAGCAGAACCGGCTCCAGTTTGTCCGCTTTGGGTTTTTGTTCTGAATCTTCATGCTGTGTGAATTCTGTTGCCAATAAGATCTTCTTTGGATCCGGAACCAGACTGACCATAGAACCCAGTAAGTTCTGATATTCACCTTTTATTGATTGTTACAGAACAATAATCATTTTGTAACGGTTGACATCAGTGATTGGACCCATCTGATAGAACAGAGCAGAACCTTCTGATAAACAGAGTTTATTAGAATCACTTTCACCAGAACCTTTGATTCCGGATCAGTTTAATGTACAGAGATCAAATGTGACCCGATTAGGTTCCCTCATTTTCAGACAGAACCTCGTTCAGTTCTGGAGAGGCCCAAATGTTGCCCATCCTGATAGGAAGTTCTTGTTCTGGAGCTTCATGCTGTGTGAATTCTGTTAAGATCATCTTTGGTTCTGGAACCAGACTGACCATAGAACCCAGTAAGTTCTGAATTCTAAAGATTTTTCTTCATAATCTATAAGTTTCGGGTTCACAGGAACAAAGATCTGGTTTTACAGTTAAAAGTTAAACACACCAGAATCGATCTTTATTAATCTTTCTGGGTCAGCGGTTCTGTTCGTCTTCTAGCTGCTGACTTTATGCTGTTAAGAAGTTTGGTTCTGGAACCAGCCGGAGTGCTGGACCCAGTTAGTATTTGATCAGATGGAGTTTCATGTGATTTTGGTTGTTTCATTTTATTTTGGTTGTTAAAAGTTAAGAGTTGGTTCTGGTTCTGTCCTGATGTTCACTAAGGCAAAGCATCAGAACTTTGGTTCTGGTTCTGTCCTGATGTTCACTAAGGCAAAGCATCAGAGCTCCAGTCCTCTTCTGAATTCAAATGTTTTGAAGTATTTTAGTGGAACCATTTTAATAATCTTCAGAATTTCGGGTTTATTTTGGAAAAATGAAAAATATTCCACTTTATTGAAACTTCAATCATGTCTGGGATCTGCTAGCAGCTCCTCCACTTTATGTTCTGGAGCTGGTTACTGTGTGACTACTGGAGCGAACCAGAACAAGATCTTCTTTGGTTCTGGAACCAGATTAACGGTTCAGCTCAGTAAGTTCCTGATCATTTTAAAAGATTTTTAAAATCTAAACTGATGCTAATTTATCTTCAAGGATCAATAAGATAGGAATAAAGTTTAGAATAAACATCTTTCTAATCTGTTTAACAAAGAAGTTCGGCCTAAACATTAAAAACTTGTTCATTAAGCTGCAATAATGAAAAATCTATTTTTTTTTTTTGATTTCTTAAGTTTGTTAATTTGGAAAATAAGGAAATATAACTTTTCTTTGGTGTCAAAATGTTTATTTCCATTTACAGTAAAAACAAAAACTAATGTAATCATTACAATTCGTTGCTTAAAAACAACTAACATTTCAAAGCAGCTTGAAATGTTTTTAATGTAAACCGGTTGGAACCAGATTTGGGTTTCTGTTCTGGACTTTAATGCTGTGTGAATCTCGGAGCCCAACGGATCCTCTTTGGAGGTGGAACAAAACTCAGAGTTGAAAATAGTGAGTGTTAAACCATATAATAATTATTCTAATATTTAGTTTTAATTGTTAAAAAAATGTTGGTTCATGTTGGTATATGGGAGCACAGTTTAGTTTGGTTCTTCTGCCGGATAGAAACTGGTTCTTGGACAAGATTAATCAGTGAAATAGACCGAACTATTTCATTCATGATAATATTTTATGAAAGATGTCAGAACTTCTGAGACCTTCTGAGGTCCACTTATTCAACATCTGGTTGAACAGCTGGACCTGTTGATTAATTCTTTATTGAATTAAGACACTAGTTTGGAAACTAAATCAAATGCTAAAAAGAAACAAAAAACTATGCTTGAACTATCATGATCTAAACTTTCCAAACTCTGGAGGCCTTTAAAATGCCCGTTTTGTGGTGCCGTGACCCGGATACTGAACATTTAAACAGACATACTGATCAGAAATTTTAAGAAAAATAGGAGTGAAAACAGTTTCTTCTGTGGAGTCCAGAACCATAAAGTCAGAAAAATATAGTCTTTAATAATTGGAAGTGAAGTGAGCTGGTTTTGGTCAAAGGAGAAGCTTCTCTGTGTTCAGTTAATGAACTGGCTTTCTTCACTGTGTGAATGTTAACAAGATTATCTTTGGAAAAGGAACCAACCTACTAGTTTCTACCAGTAAGTGGAACCATTTCTGATATTTCTGCTAATACAAGGTTATGTTCTATCTAATAACTTTAAATAAATCTGGATAAAACCTGATCAATAGAAAAATAATATTAGTTTAACACCCTGATTACTCTCTGACCTTCACTTCCAGCTAAGCTTGAAAACATCTTTGATCAGAAACACATTTAATGACATTTAGAGGAATGTCGGTTTGACTAAAATTCATTTTCAAATCAATTTCAATTTCAAACACACAGACATTTTATTCTCTCAATCTGTAAAAACATAAATGGTTTTTAGTTTATGTCATTAATAAAGCAAAACCAATAGATTTACTCCTTCTTCATTGAATAACAATTAGTTCAGATAATTCATTCATCCAAACCACTTTTAGAGCACAAACATCAGAGACAAACTGTTAAAATCAAACCATCAATTTAATCCTGAAAGTTTAGATTTCCACAGCAGGTTTTGTTCTCGTAGTTCTTGTTGGGTTCTGATCTGCTGTGTGAAGAACACTGGAAACTACAAACTGCTGTTTGGATCAGGAACCAGACTGACTGTAGAGAGCAGTGAGTACTTTGGTCCAAAATATGATTTTTAATGTTCAAATGATGTACTTCCCTTTAGATCAAAGTTTCCTTAAATTAATTATCAATCCATTTAACATAAAGGAAAGTTTATATAAAGATTTAAAGTTATTGTTAAACAAAAAGTTTTTATGTGACTAAACGTCTAAGCATTGAAAAATAAATCTAGTTTGTTTTATAAAAAATCTGATTTTAAATGATGTTTCATGATAAATTCTACTCCAACATATAAAATGCTAACTGTTCATCCTCTTTTACGCACTGTAATAAATTGCTCATTAAAAACCTATAAATTCATTAGCAATAATAATAATTGGATTAAACTATTTAAAAACTGTTTATGCAACCAAATGTTTAAAAAGCATTTTTTTAGAGAATTATTTGTGATTATGAACTGGGCGTCGGAGCGTTAGATATTGTTCAGGACATACAGACTGTGTGACATCTTCAGACTGGAAAATCATGTTTGGAAACGGGATCAAACTGGTGGTAGAGAGCAGTGAGTATTAAACCTGAAATCATTCATACAATCACCGACCCGCTGCTCAGCAAATGACCCGCTAAGCATCCTTATTGATTGCCTTTGTTAATTATTTATCATACTTGATAAAAAATTCACTAAAAGTAGACAAACATGGAGTTTTTTAAAGAGAACATTTATTGGATTTATCCTTAAAGTTCCTGTTTTGGATGTGAACTGGTTCTGGTTCCAACCAGAGGCAGGCGGTTCTGGTTTGTGATGTTATGTTAATCACAGTGTGTCTCTTTCTAACAACAAATTTATCTTCGGAACCGGAACCAAACTTAATGTTCTCCTAAGTAAGTTTAACCGTTTCTTTCACAATAATTTGCTTTACCGACACAATTATCACAAATAAACATAAAATTTTCATATTGAATCATGTACAAAAATCAACAATAAAATCGTTTGTCTTAGTTTAGTAAAGAAGCTTCTAATTCTATAAACATACACCACTTTATTAGTTTACTCTCAGAAATGTATGTAGGATTGAAATCTTTAAAATGTGAATAGTTTAAAGTTGAATGATGTGTTCAGCCTGATGTAGTTAATGTGAGGAACTGATGTTCTGTGTGACTGGAAACTACAAAGTTCAGTTTGGGACCGGAACCCGACTGATCGTTAACAGCAGTGAGTTTCAAATTTATCTTTACGTAAAAGTTTGGATATCAGAATAATTTAGTCTGCAAAGGAATACAACAAAAATTTAATCTATAAGATCTTAAAAAATGCACATAGTTTCAGTAAATCTAGAAATGATCACCTTACTCCATGTCAACAGCTTCTTTAATACAAACAGATTAACTCTGATTTAATTTATTTACTTTATATTTCTATCTAATCATATAAAATCATATAAACATAAATATAATATAACATCTTATTTGGTTAACAATGATTCAGATTAAGCAGAATAATCTACTGATCATCAGTTAATTTAACTTAATTTACTAAACTATTAATCCAGCAGCATTACATGGAATCAGGAGCAGCTTGGTTCTGCTGGGTTCTGCTGGTTTTTGCTGAGAACATCACTGCTGTGTGACTGGATCTGGAAACAGGAAAATGCTTTTTGGAGAAGGAACAAAGTTAAACATTGAAACTAGTAAGTTTATAAGTTTATCTGATGTCTTCATAAAGTTAAAACAATAAAATCTCCCTGAATCCCCCCCGCCACCTACCATGTACAATTACCGATACATCTGGCATTAGGTTGGTTAAAAGTCAAACGACAGTTTTCAGATATGTTTATTAATAATTTTCTTGTAGTATCTTTTTTCAAATTGAGTTATCCCTGGCATCTGTTAGTTTAGTAAACGGTTAATGTTTACATCCGACTGACTGTGTGACTTCGTCTGGAAACTTTAAACTTTTCTTTGGTGATGGGACAAAACTGACTGTAGAAAACAGTGAGTATCAATGATTAACAGTGTTAAATAGAAATATTTATAGATATTGATTTAGTGAACTTTCAGTAAAAAAACTGATTATAAGAGTAATGTTTGAAAAACGTTCCTAATATGCAGACGATGTGATTCACCATTCGTCCGCTTAATGAGTTCAACTAAAGAGTGTAAATATAGGTTCCGTAAGTGAAGTTTGTTGTCTTTTTTGGTCCATTTGTTGCTCAAAATAATCGTATACTGGAAAATAAGGTTTAATAGAGAATAATGAACATAATGAACAAATTTACAGCTTGATTCACGATAAGAAAATCCTTTAATGATAGAAAATGCTTTTCTAAATTTTAAACATATTGTTTTTTGTTCAAGACTAAGAACATTTTCCGAATAAAACTAACTTGGAAAATTTTACAATTAATACCTTTGAAAATGTAGAATTATTTTTACTTAATGATAAGAACAACACTACTGTGGTCCATTTTGAAGGAGAACCTTTACATGAGTGACTTTATGTGGATGAATTTCTCAGAGTGTGAAGAGCTCTGGCTTTGGTAAACTCACCTTCGGTTCTGGAACTAAACTAACTGTTTTCTCCAGTAAGTACATTTAAACTCCTACTTAAAATACTAACCTGACTGCTCTGGTTGTTGTTGAAAATTCCTCTTTAAATGAAAGAATTAAAATAGGAAAAATGTGGATAATTAGAGCCATTTGTTTTAAACACTATTGTTTATGTTAGTTAAGGCTCATTTAAGCTCTATTGAAAATACTTTAATCAGTAAAATACACAATTTCATTTAGACCATCTTTCTATAATATGACCTTACAGCTTTAGAATGAATGCTTTTAAAAATAAAAATGCTTATATGGACTTGTTATAATAAGAGAGATGAAAAATAAGCAAAATCAACAACACTTCAGTGAACTGGCAGTAATTGTTTGGATCTGACTGATTGTGTGACTTCGTCTGGAAACCTAAAACTTTTCTTTGGTGATGGAACCAAACTGACTGTAGAAAGCAGTGAGTATCAATGATTGATTAACAGTGTTAAATAGAAATATTTATAGATATTGATTTAGTGAACTTTCAGTAAAAAAACTGATTATAAGAGTAATGTTTGAAAAACGTTCATAATATGCAGACGATGTGATTCACTATTTGTCCGTTTAATGAGCTCAACTAAAGAGTGTAAATATAGAAACCTGTAAGTAGTTTGTTTTCTTTTGCTCCATTTGTTGCTCAAAATAATTGTATACTGGAAAATAAGGTTTAATAGAGAATAATGAACATAATGAACAAATTTACAGCTTGATTCACAATAAAATCCTTTAATGATAGAAAATGCTTTTCTAAATTTTAAACATATTGTTTATTGTTAAAGACTAAGAACATTTTCCGAATAAAACTAACGTGTAAAATTTTACAATTAATACCTTTGAAAATGTAGAATTATTTTTACTTAATGATAAGAACAACACTACTGTGGTCCATTTTGAAGGAGAACCTTTACATGAGTGACTTTATGTGGATGAATTTCTCAGAGTGTGAAGAACTCTGGCGTTGGTAAACTCACTTTCGGTTCTGGAACTAAACTAACTGTTTTCTCCAGTAAGTACATTTAAACTCCTACTTAAAATACTAACCTGACTGCTCTAGTTGTTGTTGAAAATTCCTCTTTAAATGAAAGAATTAAAATAGGAAAAATGTGGATAATTAGAGACGTTTATTTTAAACACTATTATTTATGTTAGTTATGGCTTATTTAAGCTCTATTGAAAATACTTGATTCAGTAAAATTCACAATTTCATTTAGACCCTCTTTCTATAAAATGACCTTACAGCTTTAGAATGAATACTTTTAAAAATAATTTTTTTTTATATGGAGCTGTTATACTGTAATAAGAGAGATAAAAAATAAGAAAATCAAGAACAATGCATTGAACTGGTAGTAATTGTTTGGATCTGACTGATTGTGTGACTGGAGCAGGAAACTATAAACTCATGTTTGGAAAAGGAACCAAACTCTTCATAGGAACTAGTAAGTTTTTCAAACCATATTTTGATAAATATTTATTTGATGAAGTCTAATGACATCTTTTATTACTTAAGAGAAAAAAAATCCTGCTTCATAAAATTGAAATGCAGAAAGTTTTACTTCGTTTTATGCTATTTGACATTGGAAATGTCTTATCTGAAATTTGTAAGGAATTTTCTTCTTTTAATGATACAATAATTCCGCTTCAAAAAAAAGCTAAAACTTTGATTTTTCCCACAAATGTTGCCACAGTTTTTGTTGAGTTCTGAGTTATTGTGTGACATCATCAGGAGCCAGAAAGCTAATCTTTGGAAAAGGAATCAAGCTAATGACGGAAAGTAGTGAGTAATGAATAAATGTTCCATTTATCAACTAATTTGAGCTTTTTGACCTCAAATATATTTCTCTCAATTTTGAACTGTTGTAAAGAACTTAATTGGAAACTTTTTCCAGTTTTAATTAACACCTATTTATTGTATTGCGTAAAATACGTTCAAACAATAGTTATTTAACAAAGTTAGCTGATGATGTGAGTGTATTTGTCTCAGTCTAGTTAAAGCAAATGTGTTTTTTTTAATCGGGCCTACTAAATCTGTTCTTGATTAACTTAAACACCAACCTGAATTTAAATCATGTTGATCCCCTTTATTCCCCATTTATAAAGAAATTGTTTGGTTCAGCTGTTGATTATAACAATAATTAGAAATGAAGCTTTCTGTTATCTTTAAAACACGATAACACATAAACACGAACATCTTCACACACTTTGTCCCAAAACATTGCAAAATTTTCTTACAATTATTGGGAAAAAAATAAATAAATAAGCCAAACATTAAAGTTTAAATGCAGCAGTTTTAGTGCAGAGCTCAGACTCAGTGTGACTGGAAGTGGAAACTGGAAAATCCTCTTTGGGGAAGGAACCAAACTGACCATCGAAAAACGTGAGTAGATAATATATTCAATAATGGTCATAAACTGAATGTCTGGATTTAATACTAATTTTAAGAAAACAGTCTCAGAAAAAAACGCGTTTATTTAGGAAAATAAACATGGCGGCTAATATTTAGGGTGAAAATTGAAATTGAATAAACTGAATCAGTATTTTGTTAATTTATTTAAACCGGATTAGATAATAATAGATGAGATAAAGTCTAAACTTGATGCAGCCGATCCTCAGAGTTCCTGCTAGGGTTGTTCCTGCTGTGTGAACGATTATGGAAATAAACTCATCTTTGCTTCTGGTACCAAACTGCTGGTTCACACAAGTAAGTTTTAACACTTTAACTGTATATATGACAAACCCTATGAATTTTATAGAAGCAAAAACTTAACCTTTGACCTTTATGGATGTGTTACGATTAAAAACAATATTTTTACCAAATGTCTTTAACTTATAAATCCATTTTAATTAAAACAGGGGAGCGTCCCTTCTTTTACAGGATAAAGAAAATATTGTTGAACTTTAGAATTGTTTCTGTCACCATTCGGGTCGTTATGAGGAGAACCCAACTGGATTCTGGTTCTGGAAGAAAGAAAACCCCCTCTGGTTCTGGAACCACATTTATTATTCAGACCAATTAGTTTTAGTTTTGCTATTCTAAACAAAACCAAACACAAATTACAATTTAACCATAATTATGTAAATCTGATGTCATATCATGTTTTAAACAGATTCAATATTATGTGCAGCAATAAATATATTAACAATAACTAGAAGAATAAAAATCTAAAATATTTAGTTAGATATTCAACATTAGATTTAATCAATAAGTAGACGTGTTTCCTGTCAGAGTTTATGCTGATGACTCTCTGACTGTGTGTCTGGTTATGGAAACTCAAAAACCATCTTTGGTTCTGGTACCAAACTGACGGTTCAGTCCAGTAAGTTTTTCCCTGTTATATAATTAATGTTTCAGACAAGCTTTCTCTGACCTGGAAGGTCAGACGTTATTTACATTTTATTCTACACCAGATCACGATGTCCTTTAATAACTGTCAGAGTATTATTGTTATTTTTAATTAGTAACAAAGATAGTTTAGCACTCGGTGAGTTTATCAAAGCAGCCAAAGGTTCCTGTTAGTTTAGCAGTCAGAGTTTATGCTGATGACTGTCTGACTGTGAGGCTGCTTATGGAAATACAAAACTCATTTTTGGTCCAGGAACCAAACTGACAGTTGAATCCAGTGAGTTCTTTATCTTTTTGTACAAAGATATTTAGTTTGACACGTTTATTGGGATTAAAACTTCCAATCTTCCTCACTTTGGACCAAATGTTGTCATAAATAGTAAAAACCATGTTAATATCTGGATTATGACACTTTCTTAAACCTGTTCCATAGGAATCTGATGGTTAATTGAAGTGAGCAGGTAAATATGGGGAATATAAGTTCAAACTAAAGTCAACAAAAACATTTAGTAGCTTATTTTTATGCTGCTTATTTCAGCTTCTTCTAAGAAATATTATAAAATGAGCCTGAAGTTTTTTTAACATTCATAATTCACTGCCAGTTAGCGTCACCATGTTTTCTGCTGTGTGAATAGCTTCAGCAGCGCTAAACTCTTGTTTGGTTCTGGAACCAAACTAATCGTTGAACAGAGTAAGTTCTTTTATTAGTCTATGGGAGAAAATATTCAACTCTATCAAATTACTTTAGAAAAGTAGCTGAACTTTCAGCTGAAGTGACAAGTTGTATTTTTTTATCAAAATATTACACCTCAATAGCTGCAGTTCAGAATTTGATATAACTTAATATACAATTAAATTACAGTTAAACCTGGTTAGATGATTTGTTTCTGATCAGCTGTAATTGTGTCAGAAGAAGAATCGTGTCCAGTCACAGCTAAACCTTTTTAGGAATTAGAGTTGGCATGCTTTCTATATTGATAAAGATGAGATTAACCCTGGTTCCTCTGGTTCCTCTGGGTTCTTGTCCTTGAGGCTCTGACTGTGTGAATGGATACTCAAACGACAAACTGATGTTTGGTTCTGGAACAAAACTGATGGTGGAACAGAGTAAGCAAAGAAAACAATGTTTGGGTCAATGTCTGTGTCTACAGCTGCTATTTTAGATCGATATCTGGACCAATGTAGCTTTATTCCATGTTATATCCATATATCCATGTTAAGACTGACTGAAGTCACTAAATCAGCAGCTTCTTCCTGCTGGGTTCTCCTGGGTTCTTGTGTTGACCCACGTCCACAGTGTGACTGGTTCTGCAGCAGGATGGAAGCTGCTGTTTGGGAAAGGGACCAATCTGGTCATAGGAAGCAGTGAGTATTAAATGATTTAACAGAAAACTTTCTAACAGATCGGAACAAGAAAGATTTAAAGTTAATTACAGGTTTTTATTTTAGGGACAGAACTGATCGGAGCAAAACTCTGCAGCCAGAACAGATTAACTAAAGATGATATCCTGATTAGTTATTGATAATGAGTTTCATCATAAATGTCATAAAAAGTCATAAATGGAAGAAAGTTTATTAGTGAAAGATTGTTGAATATTTAGCCGATTTGAAGAATAGATTTACAATTCAGACTGAAAATTGTCTCAAAAATGAGCCAAAAGTTATTTTTCTATTAAACAAATGATTCTTTTTGTAAGTTTGTTGTTAAATGTTACGGTGTTTGTAAAGTTAGATTAAAAGCGTCTCATTCAGCTGAGCTCCAAGGTTATTGCTAGGTCAAGATGAAGTGTGCGTCTGCTTCCGGAGGCAGCTGGAAACTTTTCTTTGGAGAAGGAACCAAACTGTTCATAGAGAGCCGTGAGTTCAATTTAATGTTTAATTTAATGTTTAATGAAGACATTTATTTATCGCTTTGGTTAATATTATAACATCACAGGGAAACATGTCCCAAATAGATCTGCCAAATAAAATAATGTAATATGGATTCTAATAGCCAATGCTCTCACATATGACATGTCGTTTATAATACATTAGGCAGGTAAACCTAGCAAAAGATGGTTCAGATGGTTCTGGTTCTGTCGGGTCGGTGGGTTTTCGTTGGGTCGGTTTCCATGGTGTGAATAACGGAGTTAAAATCAGCTTCGGTTCTGGAACGACTCTCCGGGTGGAACCCAGTAAGACCAGATCAGACTTATTTAATATTGAGATTGCATGATTTTAACATGTTTTAATTCACTGATGCTAACCAGTCACACACCAGTCTAACCAGTCACACACCAGTCTAACCAGTCACACACCACTCTAACCAGTCACACACCAGTCTAACCAGTGTTTTAAATCTACCTTTAGGTAAAGATATAAAGTCTGGTTGGATGGAAGGTGATTGTGAATAATTTGCTTTAACTAGGCCACATCTTAACAGTTTATACCTTTATCATTTTCATTGTTATGAACAATTCATTCCTGATAAGCTGCAGATTATTTCTGCTTAATCAAATCAATTCAATTCAGTTTATTTCTAAAGCACCAATTCACAGCACATGTCATCTCAAGACACTTTACAATTCAGCCTGATCATCCACTCAGATTGATCCAAAGTTTTCTATATTTCTGTAATATCTTATAAATGCCATGTAGTGCTTCTGTAGGGAATCCAGTTCAGCTGCTCTGATAGTTCCTGTTATTTAATGTCTCAGTGGGTGAATGATGGAGTTAGGAGGCTGATATTTGGACCTGGAACTGAGCTGAAGATAAACAACAGTAAGATTATTAAACATTCAGCAACACAGACCTTCAACTAAATTTCTTTAAAAGATTCATTTGACATAAAAAAAAAAACTGTTTAGCTTTATGGAAATAGATCAGATATTGATGCTGGATTTATTCTTGAACTTTTAACACACAAACACACACACAAAAAAATCCCAACAGATTAATGTTTCATAAATAGAAAATTTTCTTAATCAGTTTTCCCAGAATGCAGTGAATATCTTCTATAAAAAATAACAAACAAACTAGGAAATGTTTCCATCTGCTCTTAGTTAAAGTCTATGAAGATGCTTTAACCTTTAAAGCTTAAATGTAAAAATGTATCCAATCTCAGGTTAAGTAGAATAATTACATAAAGTGTTAAACATTAAAATGAAAGCAGATATACAGTATATGTGGGATTTATTCTTATTTTAATACATGGAGAGAAAAGTAGTGTCTTTGTGAGGACGTAGAGGTTTTTGAGTGGATGGTTTGATCTGTGTGAATACTGCTGATAGAAAGATCATCTTTGGCAAAGGAACTAAACTTTACATCCAGTCCGGTAAGAAGAGATTATTCTCATAAATATTCACATGATTTTTGAATTTAGAAATTCTGCGAGATCAAATTTTCTGTAATATTTTAATCATTAAAACACAGAAAACAGAATTGTTAAAAGACAAAATCAATTCAAGTGGAAATCTTTACTCAATTTACATAAAAAAAATGAATTTATATTAGTTTATATTAGTCATTTTAACAGGCTTGTCATTGATTGGTTAATGAACAGCTGCATGCAGAGACTTCACTTTAGATCTTTCAACATTTAAAGATTCTGAAAATCAGAAAAAAAAAAACTTAACTGATCTAAATCTTTAATTTGTTTTAATCTCAGAAGCCTAATCCACATTTTGGGTCATAGATAATCTGGTTTAGATGAAACCTAGCCGAGTTTTTCTGCGCTGAGTTTATGCAGAGCAGTGAACTGATGTGTGACTGGAGGGAGAGAGAAGATCCTCTTTGGACCAGGAACTCTGCTGAAAATTCAAAACCGTAAGATTAATATTCAATAGAAATTACATTTAGACTCAACAACAGAACATTTAATTAGTCTGTCATAGAAAGACGCTTTATTCCGCAGTTTTCAGGAAATGAAGCTTCTATAACCATCAATTAACAGCAAACGTCTGGAGAAAATCTAAAGGACTTCAGCTACAAAATCAGTTTTACATCAACAAACCAGATCAGCTCCAGATTAAATCTTATTAAAATCAACAGGCGATTCATTTTAAACTTTTAAAAGCAGCTGAAACCAGCAGAACCCTGACTGAAAGGGTTCTGGTTTGAGTTTGTCAGATGGTTCTGGTTCTGTTGGGTCGTTGAGTTTTCGTTGAGTCGGTTTCCATGGTGTGAAGGATGGACTGAAAATCCTCTTTGGTTCTGGAACGACTCTCCGCGTGGAACCCAGTAAGACCAGATTTAATGGTTTTAATAAAAGTAGGATATAAATAAGATTCACATCTTATGTTTTATTTTAGTTTTAAACTGAATTAATACAGAAAACCAGTTTAACCAGTGACTCACATATTTTACAGTGTTTTAAACCAGTAGGGTTAAAGTTGATTAAGTTGTTACACTGGGAACTGATTTTAATGAACTTTCTTTGGCTCTGATCTTAAACTTTAATGATTTAATGCTAAAACCTGATTAACTGCGAGTTTATATCTAAACTTGAATGATTAAATTTAACTTTAAACCATTATTCTGTTTGGTAACATGTTTACCATCTGTTTATTATTAATGCTTAAAAAAAACAACTTTATATTAAACCCAAATGAAACTAGTAACATGTTTGTGTTTTATATCTGAAAATGGAAGCTAAACTATTTTAAACAACAAAAAATATTAAAACCTTCTTAGAACAGAACCTGGAAGAAAAGCTGAGGTTCATGTTTAGTCTCTGACTGCTGTGTGACTGAATCTGGAATCAGAAAACTTTACTTTGGATCTGGAACCAACCTAATGATCACATCCAGTGAGTCTTTTCCTTTAAATCTCAGAAGTTAAATGCTAGTAGAATAATTTAAACAAATAAAAAGATAATTTCCATCCAGGATCAATAGTTAGATTAGATTCAACAAAGAATCTGCAAAAAATAATTTCATCACCAAACATCCTGAACATCTTAGGAAACAAATCATTTTACAGAAAATAAAGAGGAAAAAAACATAAAAAATACAACTAAACTGTTTAGCATTAATGGAAATGAAACATTGATGCTATAAATTCAGACTTTCTCATTGAATAAATCATTTTAGCTTCAAACCTGAACAACAGAAGTTATTGATCAGCCATCCTGAACTGTGTGACTGGGAATAACCAGAAACTCCTGTTTGGTTCTGGAGTTAAACTCTTCATCCACAGCAGTGAGTCAATCACACCTTCTACTATTACTAAAATAATAGAATAATAATTGATTTAAAGCTATTCTTCTTCTTAGTTCACAATATTTGTTTTAATACATTTCTTATTAGAATATATAATTCTACTTTCTGCATACAGTTTGACTTAGTGTTGCATTATTCTGAGTAAACTTTGACGTTAATAAAAGCAGAATATTTAACACAGATTGACAACAATGCAGCTATAATTATATATTTATAGTGTTTTAATAACGGAGCAGCAAAGTTCTGTCTCTGTGTTTGAAGTTCGGAGGTTTTTGAGTTGATGATGTGAGCTGTGTGACTGCTAATGATAGAAAAATCATCTTTGGAAAAGGAACTCAAATATTCATCCAGTCTGGTAAGATTAAATCATTTTGCATTAACATTTATGTGGCATTTTTAATTATTTAATTATATAAGATTTTATTAAGCTTCTAGGAATTAAATCAATACCAATCTATATAGTTTTTAATAGCAGCACAGTCAGTTTGAACTGATGTAAAATATTCTTTTTTAACTTAAAATTAAAAATCATTTTGTTTCTTAGTCTCCAGACCAAGTTTTCCCTTCAGTTTGACTGTAATCCAGAATACATAAATCATTAGCTGATCAAATATTTATAGAAATATTTACACTTAAATATTTGTTAAAAAAATAAAAAAAATGAAGAGGATTTGTGTTTAAAAAGTCAGAATCCTCAGGTTCTTTTTAGATTGTTTTAAATTCAAAGACCCAGAGAAATAAAGAAAGAACCAAACACGCTGCTCTGAATCTGTAAATATTCTTATTAAAACCCTTTGGGTCATAGATGTTCTGGCTCAGGGTGAATCTAGGCAGTGTTTTCTGCGGTGAGTTTGCGCTGAGCAATGCGTTGATGTGTGAATGGAGGGATTGGAAAGATCATCTTTGGACCAGGAACTCAGCTCACAATTCAGAACAGTAAGAAAATTCATATTTAATCAGTTCAGAACATTATTATTATTATAAAAAACGCACTTATTGCTGCAATTTACTATAAATCAAGCTTCTACAACAACATGAAGGTTCAGAGAATAAAGTTAAGATCACAGCATCACAACAATAACCATCAGTTATTCATATTCACTCATTAAAATACGGATTTCAGAGCAAAACTTAAGAGAAAATGTTTCAAACTCTGATTAGATAATCTGTGATTTTCATTACAAACCAGATTAGCTCCACATCAGATGTTTCATAAACCTAAAAAATAATGAATTAATTTTGAATTTTTATTTTCCACAACATAAACATAAACAATCTTTTTTCACATTTTAAAGCTTCAACCAATTAATTCCTGGTAATTTTCTGGTATGAGAACCAAATATAATCTGAATTAAACCTGAATTAAACTTAAACTGCACTTGGAAATCCTCCCCCAGCTGAGTTGGTTGTTGTTCATGCTGTTGGCACTGTGTGACTCAGGGCCAAACCAAAATGCTGTTTGGCAGCGGAGTCGATCTGTTCGTCCTAAACAGTGAGTTTTATAACATAAACCTGATCATCTGTTTATTTTTACTATTTCAGGAAAAAACAAATCTATTCATAATTTCTGTAAAAATCTAGATTTTTACACCTCACCCCTAAAACAAAATTATTTAAAGCTAAATAAACTGTTCAAATCTGTTATGCAAATCTAAGATTGTTTAAACATGAGCTGGAAGATAATCCAGGCTTAAAGCTGAGGTTAATGTTTAGTCTCTGACTGCTGTGTGACTGAATCTGGAGGCAGAAAACTTTACTTTGGATCCGGAACCAACCTAATGATCACATCCAGTGAGTCTGAGCTCAGTTATCTTACCGTTAAATCCTAAATCAGGTGGTTTTCTGACCAAAGGTTCAGTGAAGAAAAATTATGAAGGTTTATGATTTTAGATCCTGTCATTAATATTTCTGTTATTTTGGCTCTGAGGATAAAAGATAGTTAAACAAATTAAAACCAAAAATATAAATATTTTCCTCCAGGATCAACACTATATTAAACGATAAATGTTTAAATGCTTTAATGATAAACTTGAAGTACAGAGTAGAAAACAAACTAGATGAGTGTGAACCATCCAGAACCTGTAAAGTTTCTGATAAAGTCCAGAAATAAATCCTGCAAAATCAGCTAAATTAATAACATTTATGGATCATTGGGGATATCTGTGTTTATCCAAAAAATATTCATATTCATTTAGATATTTTTTTCAGTCCATGTAGTAAAATTATAGAAACTATAGTTACTGTATTTAATTTAACTCTAAGTTATTTTATTAACTTAGGTAAATTGACATGAATTCAACGTGATTTAATTGAAACCCACATTCAGCTGCTCTGGTCGTTAATGTTAGGATCCATGTCAGTGGGTGAATGATGGGACTAAAAGACTGATGTTTGGACCAGGAACTCAGCTTAAAGTACAAAAACGTAAGATCATAAAACATTAAGCAACATAAAGTGTAACAAACCGTTCTGAATATAATTATTTAACAAAAAAATAAAAAATAAATGAAATTCAGCAGCTGAATAAACAACGAAATGGTTAAAAAGCAAAAGAGATAAAATATAGATAGCAATTCTTATTAATCAAAAATTAATCAATCGATTCATGCATTTGAACTAAAATATGTAAAACAAATACCTTTAAAGATTTTGAATAAGAACAATAGAAGTTATTGATCAGCCATCCTGAACTGTGTGACTGTGAATAATCAGAAACTCCTGTTTGCTTCTGGAGTTAAACTCTTTATCAACACCAGTGAGTAAAATACTGTTTATTTTTATCGCATTTATAAACTACATTAGCAAATAGTTTCCATGGGTTATAAATCTATATTCACATCATCAGCATACAGTTTGATTTTTGGTTGCCTTGTTCTGACTCAGTGTTAGAAGTTAGAAATGAGCCGCTTGAATAATGTTGGTATAAAACTGATCTTTGGCAAATTTATGAACACGTTTATCTAAGAACTGACCAATTATTGTTACAATTCATGTCATTTAGATTTATAAAAATGTTTGCGGCTACAACCACAGAGTCATTCCAAAGAGAACAAATGATCTAAAAATGCAATAATTATTTTGGTTCCAGTTATTTTTGGTGACAACTTTACTAAATATAAAAATTATTATGAAATCAAACATTTATGGACACATTTTAATTAACTGTTTCTGTTGGTTAAATGTTATTTTTCTGTTTTCCAAGAGAAAATAACACATTTCCATGTTGAAGGGCTTTAAATTCAGTAATGAACAGTTGCATGCGGATACTTCAGTTTATTCAGTTTAGATCTTTTAATGTTTGAATTCACAGAGAAAATCACCATCAAAAAGACCTGATTCCCTAAATCTCTAAATCATCCAAATCGTCTGGCTCCTAATTGACTGTAAAACATGACTGGGTCATAAAAGTTCTGGTTTAGCTGGAAGTAAGCCATGTTTTTCTGTGCTGAGTTTGTGCTGAGCCGTTTGTTGATGTGTGAATGACGGAACATGGAAGCTGATCTTTGGAGCTGGAACTGACCTGAAAATCCAAAACAGTAAGAAAATACATTTTTAAAGAACGCAACAAAGTCAGCTCTCAAAACTGCACATTACAGTAGCATCGTGTTTCATAAAATCCTGATTAACCAGTACTACAGTATTTTTAATCTGCTCTCCAACAGAGATAAAGTCACTGAACTGGTTGAACTGGGGGTTAATTTACTTTAACTAGGCCAGAATAAATAAATCCTGATAAACTGAAGATTAAATTTGCTTAAACTTGTTGCCTTGAACTTGCTCTCCTGTGGAAATCCTCCACCCGCTGGGTGGGATGTTGTTTATCTCGTTGCTACTGTGTGAATCTTGGTGGAACTAAAGTTCTGTTTGGCAATGGAGTTGCTCTACTCATCGAAAACAGTGAGACGTTTCCTTATTTTCAGGCAGTGATTGTAATTTTTACCTCTTGCATCTGTTGATTGTTATTGTTTTTAGGAAAAAGAAGTCAGTTGAAACCCATAGGTTTTTTTAAAATAAATTGTAACATTTTGGCATTGCTTAAAAAAATTATTATGGAGATAAACTATTTAAAACAAATGGAGCCTTAAACATTGTTTAAATCTCACATTTTCTGAGCAGAATTGAAAGATAATCCAGACTTAAAGCTGAGGTTCATGTTTAGTCTCTGACTGCTGTGTGACTGATTCTGGAGGCAGAAAACTTTACTTTGGATCCGGAACCAACTTACTGATCACATCCAGTGAGTCCAGTTATATTTTATAGTTAATAATGAACCAGGTCATATTCTGACTGAAGGTTCAGTAGAGAATTGAGAATTGAGTTTCTGATCTTGGATCCTGTCAGTAAAATTCCTGTTATTAAGGCTATGAGGTTAAATGATGCTGGATCAGATTTAAACAGATAATACAGTTATTACTCCCAGGATCAACAATAAACTATATTCAAATGTATTATTTTTTTATTATTACAAATATTATTTTAAATATTTTTCTAGTCATCATATAGACGTTGGTTTTTAGGTTAAATCTGGTCGGTCGTTCAAAGTCTTGATTTGGTCCAGAAATAGTTCCTGAAACCTGGGCTCTGTTTGGTCAGTCTGATTTTGTCCCACTTTAGTCCAATAATAGACGTTAAACATTGGGTTCATTTTGACGTCTTTTCAACAACACGAAAATTACGTCTTTTCGCGTTTCACTTTTCAACCAAACCTAGAAGTCGTTTGGTTGTTAATCACCAATTTTTGCTCAGTAGGTAATAACCAGTTTTAATTTAACACCAATACATGAATTAACAGTTTAAGTGAACGTGTTTGGACTAGAAACCCACATTAAGCGCTCTGGTAGTTAATGTTTGGACGTATGTCACTGGGTGTATGATGGAGGAAAAAGAATCATATTTGGACCAGGAACTGAGCTGAAAATACACAAAAGTAAGATAATTCAGCATTCTGCAACACAAACTGTAACCTACCTTTCCTTGAATAATCACTTTATACACATTTAAAGAAAAGAAATAGCAAATAATAAAGACAAACTATAACTGTTCACCAATGATGACAATACATTTAATATTCGTGCTGGTTTTAATAATGTTTCAATTATTTGTCAACTTTAATCCAAACCAGAAAAAAAAAAAAAAAAACCTCTAAATACTTCAAAGTTCTTTACATAATTGAAACCAGTAATTGACCAGCCATCCTGAACTGTGTGACTGGGACTGGGTCCCAGAAACTCCTGTTTGGTTCTGGAATCAAACTCTTCGTCTCCACCAGTGAGTCCAGTTTAACTTTCATTACAAGCAGGTTCTATTTGCTCTACACATTATTCTACAAGTATTTATATTTTTATAGATGTTTTGACTGAAATATAAACACATGGTTTGACTTGTTCCACATTTATTGAGGATTAAATCTCTAAAAATGGCTGACATTACTGCGGAAATAATAATGACAAAGTGTTTAATAAAGTTTGATAATGGTTTAGTAGATGTGGCATTTATTGGAGTTCTAAAAAAAAGTGAAATATTTCTCTTTATAAAGACTTGTTGTTGTTGGGTATTTTTTATATGAGACGATTCTTTTTCTCAATTATTTCTCAAACTTTAAACTAAAACCAAAGAAAAATCTGAAAGCTTCAAAGTCCTGAATAGAAATAATTGAACAGTCACACTGAGCTGTGTGACTACTAGTGGTTACCAGAAGCTCCTGTTTGGTCCTGGAGTGAAACTCTTCATCTATAGCAGTGAGTTAAGTAGAATTTATTATATATAAAACACTAAATTAGAATCTGTTTCTATTTATCTTAGTCTCAGAAAACATATTTTTTTGTCAGTAAATCTTAGAGTAAAGTATCACATCATCTGCATACAGTTTGACTCAGTATTACGTTATTGTTGGTAGACATCAACCTTTTTCATGATTTTAAGGTTTGAATCTAAGAAGAAATCTAAAATCACGACCAGATTAATAACGTTAATAGTTTACCATGATAAAATAATAATAGAAGTTGTAAACATACTTAAAAGTTCTGTCCTTGTGAAGATTTGGTGAAGCTTTTGGGTCGATGGTATGAGCTGTGTGAATTACGCTGACAGAAAAATCTTTAGAAAAGGAGTTAACCTTTTTATTCAGTCTAGTAAAGTTATATTATATTATGTCTGTTTTTATGGTCATGTGCCTTTTTGATAAATTATTTTAAAATCAAACATTCTAGAAACAGTCACATTAACTGTTAATGTCGGTTAGATGGTATATTTTATGTGTTGGTTAATGAACAGCTATATGCGCAGAGCTCAGGTTCGGTTTAGATTTTTCAACAATAAAATACCACAAAGAAACAAACTAAATCTCTACGTTATCTTAATCTCTGAACTCAAATGGAATAGAAAACATAAATGTTTTGGTTTAGGGGAAACTAGGCAGGATTTTCTGTGCTGAGTTTGTGATGAGCAATTTGTTAGTGTGTGAATGACGGGACGAGGAAAATGATCTTTGGGCGAGGGACTGAGCTAAAAGTTCAAAACAGTAAGAAAAATATTTCTTTACTTAAATGAGACAGATTTAATAACAGATCAGTCTTTCAATAAAAGACACTTAAATGTAAAATTTACTCAGTATGCAGTTTTATTCGAACACAGTGATCCTAAAATAAAGATCAGAGAATCACAACAGCAAAAAGATTAAAAGTTTAGACTAAAAGTTTAGGTCCGTTAAATTATAACTTAACTTTTGTATTAAAATGTATTGTTTAAATGTTAAATAAATAAACAGTGATACTCGGCATCTTCATATAATTACACTTTACATTCATTAAAAAAGAGAAAAACAATAAACTTCTTCGTATCTACATTTAGAATTCAAATCAAAATCTTTTCACTACAACTAAAGTCAGAGTCCAGTTTAAACGTTAAATGTCTGTAGCCGTTAAAATGTAATAGAACAGAACTAAATCCTGCAGATGAAACCCAGACAGGTGAAGAACTAAAGGTTCTTCTCTAGTTTTTGTTTGTGGCCGACTGACTGTGTGAATGCTAACAACTATAAACTGCTGTTTGGATCAGGAGTCCGGCTCACTGTTTCACAGCGTGAGTTAGAATTTTATGTTGATTCCTCAAACATTTAAGATTTTTATACAGAGACTTTTAAGTAAAACTGTAAAAAATTAATATGAAAATGGAGTAAAAAATCCTTTATCTTCAACAGAGCCGTGACTTACTACATTTAAACTTCTGAATCTATTTTAAACAATGACATAGATCCAAATAAATCTACCACTGGATAAGAAATACTTATTTTACTAAACATTAGTCGCATCTAAAAACCATAACCACTAACTTTCTTCCAGATGAACCTCAGTTTAAGCAAAAAATACGTTGGGAATAAATGTTCTACATTCTAATGGAAACGCCTCTGCTTTAAAAAAACAACAACACTTAAATCAGATTAGAAAACTGTTGATTCTGCAAAGAGTTAAAGGACAGTTGGGTTTTTAACCAACGTCGGATCGATGTGTGACACAAAGCGGTGTAGCTAAACTCCTGTTTGGACACGGAACTAAACTTTTAGTGGAGAGAAGTGAGTGAAAATGAACCTTATTTCTAACTTTTATTTTCTTCAAACAATAACTCATTGTTTTTGTAAAGTTCTCCATCATTCGCAGATCCATACATTGATTCCACCTGCTGATAGAACCAGAATCAGCAAAGTTTTATAGACAGAATTTAGCTTCAGTTGGGCTGAGTCCATTTTGACTGTTTAACAATAATTAAAAGTTCATCAGGAAAAAAACGACAGTTAGGTTTTTAATCAAAGCAGTCATTAAACTCCTGTTTGGAACCAGAATTGAATTTTAAGCGGAGAAAGTGTTTGGAGCAGAGTTTTATTCTGTACTGCTGAAGTTTAAAAATGAATAAACAGCTTTTCAACACAAAGTTTAAACCCGTAGTTCTACTAAAATAAAGAGTAAACATAAAAACTAAAGGACCAGATCCATAAAACATCAAACTCAGAATTTTAAATAGAGTTTAGAAACTGGTGCAAATTTCTGGACTGAACTGGTTTTTGTAACTGGTTTAGCTCCAGTGTGAACAGCAACAACCTTAAAGTCACGTTTGGATCTGGAATCAAACTCATAGTTTTATTCAGTAAGTTGATTTCCTACATTTTAATTATGTTAAATAATATTCTAATATAAATAAACAATAAAATTAAATAATTTATATTTACATTATTTAAGACGTTTTTTTATGCTCAAAAAGTTTTACATAATATTTCTACACACATTGAGGACAGAAATTTTGAACTCATAAACATTGAATTGTTTAAAAGAAACACCAGATTTTTGCTTTCATTTGTTCGAACTGTTATTTTGAGATTTACTTGAAGTTTGTTCCCCACTTCAGTTTAAATGTCAAAAATAAGAGAAAAAAAGTTTTTAATATATATCAAACAGCTCAATAAGCATTTTAATTAATTAATTTTAATGAAAACAGATGTTACCTTAAAGGGTAAAGGTGCTGCTTTTTGTAATTGCTCGGTTGGTTGTGGTATTCCCATCTTGCCTGCTTCTAATCCATTAAAGGGAATTTGAACATGTAAGTTGAGAAAACTGATTATATGTAATATCTTAATAGAATATTTTGGATTTAGGGGTAAATCTGATAAATCTCAATTACTCTATAAGTGTTTATTCAGACATTAATTGTTTAAACAACCCAAAGTCTGTTTGGTACCTACAGTTTGAATATAACCAAACCTGATGTTCTTTGTCTTTAGTGTAAATATTGTCTTTGCATTTCTGTTGGGATGTTTGTTTAAAGAACACTTCCTAATTAGGAAACAGAAAATTCTATCTCTTCTAAAATCAAATATAAAAAACAACCAAACTGAATAATTCTACCAGAGAAGTAAAACTTCATCTTATGTTTGGATTTGGTAGAACTCTGATCTGTGTGGATCACAGATGAATGAATGAAGTTTAATGAAGGGACACATCATGTGTTCTTTCAGCCAGTCAACCAAAACTGTTTCATGTTGGTTTTATGTTGGATATTCATGACTCGTTCTTCTGTGTGTTTCAGAGAATCCAGTCAACCCGCAGTACTACCAACTGGAGGACCATGACACCAAAGTTTGTCTGGCAACAGGATTTACAAGACACAAACTAACCGAAAAAAATCTTGACTTCAAGGATACCAGTGCCAGTCCGATAAGAGATTATAACGGCAACCCAACAGGCTACTATAACCAGGTGGCTTTCCTAGAGGGTGATAAAAACTGTTCAGGTGAGTCATATCAAGCCAAATATTCCAGTATTTAGAGAGTTGCTGTAATTTCCTGGTAGAGATTTGAAGCTAATGATTTATTCTTATGTTTGTTTTACAGGAACTGCTAAACCAGATGAGAAATGTACCTCCACTGTGGATCCAGGTAGGTGTTGGACCCAGCTGAACATTTTTTATTTTTTTTTCTAAACCCGTTTCCACCTGTTTAACTGTCGTGTCCCTGATGCTTGCAGATGAGATGGTGAACCTGGCCTCCCTGACCATCTTTGGCCTCAGAGTGATCTTCATGAAGACCGTGATCTTCAACGTCCTGATGACGCTGCGGCTGTGGATCAGTCAGTGTGAGTATCAAACTGCCCCGCTCACCAGAGCGCAAACGGGAAGTTCAGTCATCATTATGATGATTAAACTTCCACTTGCACCAAACTAATGAGCTGCCAAACAGAGCTGCTCGGGTGCAAAACCTCAAATAAAATAAATAATTAAAAATAAATTTATGTTGGTGGATCCAGGAAACAGTTTGAGTTAAAGGTTGAGGTTTTATCTCACAGGTTTTAAAGCTTAAAATTCTTTTAAAACTCGTCAGCTCTGAGCTTTAGATTTAGGATAAAACTCATCTGAGTCAAATAAAAGATCCCAAATATTTTCAGAATGATGAGAGGAAACTAGTGGCCATGTTTTGGGTTTTCCGACCCTGTTCTGATTCGTTCTGTAACAAAATAATTTAAAAGCTTGAGAAAGAACCGGATTTGGATGGGACTGAACTGGATCAGTCAGCATCTCCTAATTTATTGCTTTCAAATGGAAGGTCGTTGAAAACAGAGACAAAGCTTATGTCCAACAGTCGCACCCAGAAACCTCAGGGCTCTCTGGTCCGCCTGTATCCGGTTCCCATTAAACTTGATCTAAAACTGGAGAAAATGTAAAGCTGGATTCATTTCTGGAGACGATTTACTGAAGGACTCATGAAGACAGAACTTTAAGCATCCAAACGGGTTGAATTTGTCCCGATCACCTGAACCTGTGATGTGGAGGACATGTCCAGGTGATTGTCCAGTTATTATCTGAACTCTTTGTCGTTAACACAGGCAGATCATTCAAGTTTTAGCTTCAGATTAATCTTCCCAATAATCTCAGTCGTTCAGCCTTTTTAAATTCGTTATTTCACTGTTGAATTTAACGGTTTTAGATCTCATGAATTAAAGGAATGTTTCTCTTATGTTTTTTAGAAAACGACCGGAATGAAGGGAATTTCCCAGAAGAACGTCCTGCTGAATGAAGTGGAGCTGCTGAAGCTTCTTTCTCTGGAAATAAAACATGAATAGAGCTAATATCAACTTATTTTATAATCATGGGTTTTAAAATCAGTCTCTATTTCTATTTCTGATTAATGAATTGTGTTTTTTTTATTGTTGTTGTTGTAAATATGAAAATATTAATATCTATAATAGAAATATTTTCTGTTTTCTTGACCAAGTCTGTGTGAAACTTCCTGTTTGACTTAAAATAAAAGCTGGTAAAAAAAGAAAAAGTTTAGAGTTTGATTTTCTGACCAAATGAGGAAGAAACAACTGCTAACAGCCTTAAACTGACAATTGATACTTCTAACTGCAGATGCACCGACCTGATACCTGGATTGGATATCGGCTCCGGCATTGACTAATTAGCTGCATCGATTATCAGTGATTTGATACTGGAGATCCAATTCAGTGCAGAAGAATAGAAGTCAGGGATGAAGCTTTCACTCAAATGAAAAGATATATTGTTAATTCATTTAAATGTTGAATCGTATCAGATATCGGCCGATATGCTCAGCCCAGGTATTGGATATCTAATGCTAACTACATGAAATTGTAGATTTTGGCCAGAATAACCATTTTCTCAGCTCCATGTTGGGAAGGCAGGTATTGTATTTACATACAGTAATGCCCAATAGACGAGAATATTATTTCAGTAACTCCACCACTCTAGAAACAAATCCTATAGATTAATTCCTTTAAAGGTTTTCAAAATTTTATTTCAGCTTAATATGAAGATTTTCCTAACATTTATTATTAAAATATGACATCAGTGCTACAAACACATGGATATAGAAATAAAATTATGATTAATACCTGTTTAAAGGTTATTCTTTTCTAAATCAAATTTTAATCTGACAAACAGTTCTCAGCAGAAACAATATTCTTGAATCAGTTTTTAGATTGAGCATTTAAAAAACTGAAATGAAACAAAGCCAAAACTAAAACTATCAAAGAAAATCCTTTGCTGAAACTCAGGCATAGAGAATTCTGGGATATAATCAATCAGCCAATAAATATAACAGGCCTCATGAGCCTGTTTATATGTCTACTACAACAGACGCCGAAAGACCACCATTCAAGCTCCACGGTCGACCAGAAGTATCCTGGATGGGATGATGCAGATCTCTTCATCAGAGACGTCAGAGTTCCTTAGTCAGTCACCTCTGAGACAATCCTCAGACTTAAACTCAACTTTATTTATCTCTAGGAATTCATCCTTCAGGGAAATTCTGGTTACAGTAGCTTATATAGAGTTAAAGCAAGTTATCATTAAATATAAAAATATGACAGACATTGTTTATAGTACAAAAAAGCATAAACAATTAAAAATGTTGTAATGTCCTGGAATGCTTTAAGCATAAAAATATCTGCATAGTAGATGCTAAGGGAAGGATTCAGTAGTAGACCTGGGTTATTGCACCTGCACTGCAGAACAATTACCATATAAATGTGAAAATTATACAGACTACACAGGACTTGACTTGGATTATTGCACAGTAAGAGAGAAGAATATTGCACATGAGTGACAAAAAGTAATGTTTACCATAAGATGTCCAAGGAGGGGGGGTGCTGACCCTTGTGTCTCTTCCTATCACCTCCTCTTCCCCCCAGTGAGGAGTTGTACAGCTTGATGGCTTAGGGACAAAGGAGTTCAGTAGTCTGTTGGTCCTGCATTTGGGAAGGAGCAATCTCCCACTGATAGGCTCCTCTGACTGGTGAAGACAGTGTGCAGAAGGTGGCTGGCACTGTCCATTATGTCCAGCAGTTTGTTAGGTGTCCTCGTCTCTGCCAATCACAGAGCCGGGTCGTGTGACTAGTTTGTTCAGTCTTGAGATGTCCTTCTTGGATGTGCTGCTCTCCCAGCACATCATGTTTAGAAGAGGACACTGGCAATGACAGACTGGTAGAGGATCTTTGATAGCTTATTACAGATGTTGAACGACCTCAGTCTCCTTAGGAAGTCCATCCTGCTCTGTGTCTTCCTGTGCAGATCCTCGTAAATCCCTTAAAACCAGTTGTTCCTCATCAGTTAAACAAAGAACAATTCAGTTCAACTTATTTCTATAGGGCCAATTTACAACAAATCTCATCTCAAGGGACTTTATAGAGGCCTAGAGTCCGAGTGGTTCAAACTTTTCTATCTGAGCTAACCCAGCCGATGCAGGAACCCAGCAGAGAGTATAGAGTCATCCAGGTTTTTATGTCTTCCGGACGTGTCTGTGATGAATTCAGTTTTCTCAAATATTATTCATAATTTCAAATGATGGTATTTTTTTCATTTCCAAATATTTCCCTTTCTTTTAATATAAAAATTTATATTTACCTTTATTCATTCAACGAAAAATCTCAAAATATATTTTAAAGTGTGCAGCTTTTGACCTGTCTAACTTTCTCGGTCAAGTTTGACTTTAAAACTTCATGATCGGACCCATGATTTTACATATTTTTTCAGCATGAACAGTTATAAATAAATAAATAATTAAAACATTTAAAAACTGTTTCCTACAAATGTTAGGGCATTAATACACATAACATTTTTCACTTTCTAAATGTCCCAGATATTATTGTCAGCTGTTTCACCCAATGATAATACTCAGCAACGGGTTGCTCCATACTGACATCACTCAATTGCTGGAGGGTTCAGCCTTTTCACAGAATTTGAAAACAGATTGGTATATTTAAAATCCTCCTGTTCAGTATTTCATGTTAATTACATGTTACACATTGAAAGGGTCAATTGGTTTTCAACTTTGTTATTAACATTATCTTTTGTTTTTCGGTTGTTTTAATGGCAATAATGTGAGTTAATCATGGTCATTGGTTACACCTCAACAACTGTAACTAACATAAATTTACAAAAATGTTGAAAATGTCATCTACATTACCTATCAAATGTAGCACTATGTACAGATATGCACAGTTGACCATTCAGAAAAATTTCCTGTTTACCTGAACAGAAATATCATATCCTCTCATTATCAATAAATTTGTCATCAAAGTCAACAAACTGAATTTGATCAGATAGATAAGATTTAAACCAGTCTAGTGCTGTTCCTTTAATTCCTACACAATATTAAATTCTTTCTAAAAGAATATTATGATCAACTGTATCAAATGCAGCACTGAGATCCAACAGGACGAAAGCACAGATACAAGTCCATTATCTGAGGCCATGAGAATATCATTAGTGACTTTCACCAGAGCTGTTTCAGTGCTATGATGAGCTCTAAAGCCAGACTGAAACTCTTCAAAAAGTTCATTATGGTGTAAGTGATCGCAAACTTGTTTGGCAACTACTTTCTCAAGAATTTTAGATAAGAAAGGAAGATTGGATATAGGTCTATAATTCACCAAGTCATCTGGGTCAAGAGACGGTTTCTTAAGCATTGGTTTAATTACAGCAACCTTAAAAGCCTTTGGTGCATATCACTGTAACAGAGATAGATTAATCACATCTAAAATGGAAGACAAGATCAAATAGAATACTTCCTTAAATAAACTGGTTGAAACTGGATCTAACATGCAAGTTGAAGGCTTAGATGAGAACATCAGTTTTGCTAACTCCGAAAGTTCAAGTGGATCAAAGCAGTCTAAACCCGGTTAAGATTCTATGGCTACCTCAGATGCTGCCCCGCCCTCCAGAGATAAACCCATCATAGTTAGAGGAGTGCAAGAGTTTGGCAACTGTATTAAAAAGATATCTACTGTAGGATTACTATTAATGAGGAGAAATATGCTGCTCTTCTTCTAAAAAGAGTATTTTTTTTATAAAGCAGTAACTGTTTTTCCATATTAAGGAGGATTCTTTTAGATTTGTAGGAAAACATTTTGTCTCCAGTTTTCTCGCATTTTACTTCAGTGTGCAGCTCTGTATTAAATAAAGGAGCCATTCCCCCATTAATAATGTCTTTCATTTTCAAAGGGGCTCTCTAAAGCTGTGTCCAGGGAAGAAATAACTCCATTATTTCAGATTTTCTTTGACCTGGAAAAAGGGAGTAAAATGAGTAAAATTGGGGTATTGCAGAATTAGTTGCAACAATACAAATTTCAGTTTTATCAGTATTAGAAGTTTAAAGTTAACCAAGATTTTCTTTCAGATAGAGGCACAGGGAGGGAGGCCAGAAGGATTGGTTTGCTAGAAAGGTAGAGCTGGATGTAATCACTGAAACAATGAAAACAAATTTGTCATTTATAGCAAACATTTCAGAGGGGACCAAGAATGCAGCACACCTTATGAAACGGAGATGGAATCTGATCTCGATAATAATTATTGAACTTTACTGATGTCACATTGGAGAAATGTACCTCTGCATTTAACCCATCCCTTTGGGGAGAAGTGGGCTGCCATTGTGTGGTGCCCGGGGAGAAATCAGGGGTTTAGGGTCTTGCTTAGGGATCAAGAGTGGAGGCCAAACGCACTGCTCTAACCCACTAGGCCGGGGGTCGGCAACCCGCGGCTCTAGCCCCACCCTTTGTTTTAATATGGTTTCTGTAGAAAAACAAACATGACACAAACATTATCAATGTTTTTCAATGCGTATGTGTAGAATAAATATTAAGAATAAGTATTAAATCTCAACATTTCTGTTGTGTCATAGCTGTGACACATGTTTATATCAGTAGGCAGGATGCCAGGCAGGTACCTGTTGTAAACCAACTGGCGGCTGTATGATTGGCCATGGATCCCAAAGGGAAAAAGAAAAAAATAACTAAGGAGGTCAGAGGATTCAACGTTTCTTGACCAAATTATTTGCATTCATTGCCAATGCAGAAGGATTGCCTGAATGTCTGCTCTGTAGTGAGAAGTTCTCAAATAACAAAAAGAGCAATGAGGAAAGACAGTTTCAGGGAAGGCATTCTACATTTGCAGCTGAGTACCCAGTTGGGAATGAGAGAAAATGTGCGATTGCATTACTTCTGCAGAAATTAGAGGAGCGCAAAAATTAATTTAAGAAGTGGATTGCATCTCCAAACTCCACTACTGCTGCAAGGTTTGTTGCAACCCGTGAGATAATAAAATGTGGCAAAGCGTTCACAGATGGTGACTACATGAAGGAGTCATTTATCAACATATCAGAACACCTATTTGCAGACTTCAAAAACAACACCGAGATAATACAAAAAATTAAAGACATGCCTCTCTCCACTAAGACAGTGATGGAAAGGGCTATTAAAATGGCAGGCAACATCACCTATCAGCAAATCAAGGACATTAATACAGTGTCAGCATACTCAATTGCCTGTGATGAGTCCTGTGATGTGATCAATATTGAACAGACTGCACTTTTATGCAGGTATGTGAACTCAGATGGGCCGCATAAAGAAATGATCAAATTAATACCACTGAAAGGCCAAACATGGGGGAAAGACCTATGTTAGGGTGACCATATTTTCATTTGGGAAAACCACCTTGGAGCGCGCGGGGGGGGGGGGGGGGGGATCTCTGTTCCCATGCATAGAGATGTCTGTGGCATGCTTTCACTTAACATAGGCCTACGTAATCCTGCAATAACATGATATTTACAGTTTATTTATTAAAAATGCTTTTCAGTAAAAGTCAACAGCAATAACTCCAATAACAAACAAATAATTTTATTCAAAATGTATTTATTAAAAAATGCTTAACAATTCCTGTAATGACTGAATAGCACAATGAAAGAAATTATGTCTCATCTAAACATCCCTCAGTTAACAATAAAAGTTAACAATAACTCTCAACTCCCAATAACAGATGATACTCAGCCTCAGCAATGAATGAAATAATGTCTGTTCTGTAGGCTATTGGAAAAAATTAATTAACAAATGAGCTAATTAACAAAAAATACCCCTTGTGTAGCAAAAATAACTCAAAATGTACTAAAAACGAACAAACATATCAATAGACTATCTTTACTTTCGGTGTCCAGGTGGCTTTTAGATTCCTTGCACCTCCATTGGACACCGAGACATATATGCCTGCTTTGCACACAGCACAAGCAATCTTATTTGTCTCGACCGGGCCTGAAAGCTGGGAAACTTTTGTAAATCGCTGGTAAAACATACCTCCGCTTGTGACAAGTTGTTGGCGCACTGGACAGCCACACAATCTATATTCTGATTAAGAACAGGCTGCCCAAGACTGATTTTTCTTAGATACTACGCCAGCGCAGCGCAGTGCCCTCTAGTGCCTGTAAATTCCCACGGTCCAATGAAGGTAATTTAAAAATTAGGACATTTCCTCACTTTCTAAAAAAAACTGAAAGGGACAGGACGTGAAATACGGATATGTCCCGAGAAATACGGACGTTTGATCACCCTAACATATGTGAGGCTGTGCTGAAGTGTTTCAATGACAATGGGATAAACCCCAACCACCTGATTTCAGTGGCTACAGATAGGGCATCCAGCATGAGCGGAACCTTGTGATAGAGTTGGTGAATTAGATAATTGCAAAAGCATTGAACCACCCTCAGTTCCATGCATTGCTTGATGAAGTTGACATAATATTCCGATCTCCTGCTACACAACAAAGTCTGATGGCTGTGCAGGGGTGAGGTTCGCTTTGTCGCTTTTTTAGACGTTAAAACACTTCTGAAAAGCAAAGACCTATACTACCTGCAACTTAAAGATACCAAGTGACTCGAAAAACTGTACTTTATGGTGGATATGACAAGCCACCTAAACAAGCTGAATGAAAGTCTGCAGAGGCGGAGAAACACTGTACTGCAAATGAGGAAGCTGTTCTATAATTCGCGTGCAAGCTGACTGTCTTTGCCCGAGATGTACAGCAAGGCACGCTGTCCCACTTCCCCTTCCTGAGAGAATTCAAAGAAGCCCATTACGATCACACACTCAACAGTGATTATTTGCAAAATGCGATCATTTATATGCAAACTGCATTTGGGAGCAGATTTTGCAAGTTCGGAAAGGAAAAAATGACACTGTCTTTCCCTATCACACCCCTGGAGATAGACCCGTCCTTGTTGAGCACATTTCCACAAGTAAAACAAGCTGACCTTGAAATTGAAATGGCTGATATAGCCGACAAAGATTTATGGTTGTCCAAATTCAAATTTCTGACAGCTGAGCTTGAAGACGTCACTCGCCAGAAAGCCCAGCTTGCCCAAAGCCACAAATGGAGCGAAATTGAAAGCCTTCCAACACCCGAGAAAGTTGTCTATGACCAGAGATGGGAAGTAACGAAGTACAAATACTTCGTTACTGTACTCAAGTAGATTTTTCTGATATTTTTACCTGACTTTACTACTTATTTTTATGGCGACTTTTTACTTCTACTCCTTACATTTTTACACAAATATCTGTACTTTCTACTCCTTACATTTTAAAAAATTCGCTCGTTACTTTAGTTTTGAATCATTTCAATGGAGTTACCGTTATTATTTTTCACGTCATCAATACTGTGAAAACGGAGCAGCTTTCCCCCTCTGTTCGCAAGGTGTAGCCGCCGTCTATCACACACAGCATCACATCCTTCACTACATTCCCCAGCATGCACCACAGACCGGCCGTCATGGCGGCGGCAGTTCCAAACACCACCCGGTAATTTCCACACCAGTTCCGAAATTACAACCTCGCCACCAGCGTAGCAAAACCCCTGAAGGTACCCACTGTGCGACAGCCTTTAATATACATTCCGTAGTCGGACAAACTCCAGTCAAATTACACATCTTCCTTAGTCCGTCAGCATACTGGTCCGTGTGGAAAACAATGCAAAATGCGGCCTTGCTTCGTGGCTCCTTATCCATTGTCCCAGGGCATTGAAAAGACTAACATGGGCAGGTGTTAACTGGGATTTCCAAATGCAATGTATGCAAATGGAATGGTTTCGTATTGGTAATAAGTAGGTGTGCGAAAAAGTTCTTGCAATGTTAGTATGGTTAAAACTATTTCCAAGCAATGCATGTTTGTATGAATGATGCCATTGTCTGTATTTATTTTCTGGCCAATGTTAACTGTGCTTTATTGGCGACTGCCCTTCCTGTTTAGTTGGCTGTCCCAATTGGCTGATTATTGGTGGTCTATTTGGGGCACACTCCCAATGGCTTAGGGGGCTGCTTGGAGAAACTGGTTGGTTAAAAACCCCTTTTGAAGGTCTGCTTAGAGACTATATTTAAAAGTCAGTTTGCTGTGAGGCTGTCAGTGTTTTGAATGGCCTGCAATGGCGGTTTTATTTCTTTATTTGAAAGTATTTTGTTTGTTTTTTTTTTGTCTTCACGTAAAACCAGTAACAAAACCGCTACTACGCTTTTGAACTTTGGAATTTTGTTGTCCGCTGGTTTTTTGTCACTTTTTGCAAGTCATCTGCTTACTCCTCCTCTGGCGTGGAGAGGCGGAGCTGAGAACCCGTTTTTCTCACAAATACCAAAATTCAGTATAATTGATGGGAATCTATGTTGCATTTGCCTTTTCACTACGGAATAGATGAGCAGGTTGGTATTCATTAGCTGACGATATTGCGAAACTGAGGTGGCGGTGGCGTTAGCATGTAGTATGGACGATGAGATGATTGAAAATGAACACAACGGAGATCTAGTCCT
>JAGKQL010000071.1:653287-680256 GCA_018398635.1 Cyprinodon brontotheroides | reverse complement strand
CTGTACTTTTACTCAAGTACGGAAAGTGAGTACTTTTGCCATCTCTGTCTATGACACATGGAATGCTCTTCCTGCCTGTTATAGGATTGAAGGCATATGCATTTGGAGTATTAACCATCTTTGGATCAACATATCTGTGCAAGCAGATATTCTTAAACATGAACTACATCAAATCAAAATATTGCACCTGCCTCATAGATGAGAGCTTGCAGTCCTGCGTCAAGATTAAAGTTACATCTTACATGCCTGATGTTAAAAAGCTGACCAGTGATGTCCGAAAACAGAAGTCACTTTAAACGGGTAAGAACATAATCATGTCATATGCACATTTTTAGTAACAAGGTGGCTGATTTAAAAAAGTCATATCTTATTTTTGTCAGTATATATTTGGAGTGACACTTAGGGACCGAGCAAAGCTGCGGTGGTTGCGTGTCAAAAGAGAAGAGGATCCTGTTTCGTTTTACTCTTGCACTGACTTGCTTTGCATTTGAACTGACGTCAAACGTGAACTGTATTGATTTTATTTTATATACTCTACCTTTTCAAAGGGCTGATGTTTTGCTTTTAAAAATGTAAGCTGCGTTTTATTGCACTCTGTTGCCCAGATAAGGGGCACGTTATGCAACTTCCGTTGAACAGTTTATTAAGGAGAGTGGCACTCTCCAAAGACACAGGATTCTCAGCTTGGGGAATATCCAGTGGTCTGGTGAACCAGAACCGGAAACTCTAGAGGGAGTTCGGAGTGGTGAGTTCATGGTCCATGGGATTTACCGGCCACAACTGAATAATAGCCAGATAAGGACTCACAGTTGTTGTCTTGTGGTTGCTCCTTGGTTCCTGTTTGTTGGGGTAGTATGGATAAGGCGATTACTTGCTGGAGGGAGACTTGTTGGGGTCCAGAGGAGCAGCAGAGCCGGCTGTCAACGAGCTTTCATGAAGTGGACTGCAAACTGAAGTGGTGAATATTTTCCTGAATCTCAGAGAGACCAATGGGTTCCTTCCAAGGCTTGAAGGACCAGGCTTAATCAGTGGATCAGGAGATAATCCCAATACTGGCAAAGACTCTGGCGTCGAGGTGGTGACAGTCTGCTGCTCAAATACCTCTCTGGTGATGACCCAACGAGCAACGATCTTTTTTTTTGTTCTTTTGGTCCAATATGGCTCTTTCAACATTCTGGGTTGCTGACCCCTGCACTAGGCCAACACTCCCCCCAAAGGAGCTGTAAAAACAGCCAGAGTTATATGATGTTAACCCATCAAGAGGGCGATTCGATTTGTTAACAACAGATAACATATGAAGAAATATGGTGCTGAAATCAGATCAAAGAATGGACTCAGATCAGTTAGGATGAGTTAACAGGCAGTTGGCAGACACTATGATGACATGACCTTTGACTTAAATGAGTTTTACGAAATAAAATATTTTGATTGTTTCAGAACATTTCAAGGACCAATTTTAAAGCCACAGAATGTAATTTTCAGCAACTTCTAATGGTCAGACTGCAGACAACAGTTACATGAACCGCTTCCCCCACACAGCTTCCGCCTGCCAACTATACAGAGGCTGTCATGTTACAAAATGGCTTCCACTATGATTTTATCACCTTTCTTGTCAAGTGAAAACAAGATTTGTCTACATCAGTGTTGTTTTTGACTGTCATCTTAGATTTAGTCTTTGGCTTCAGGATGAAAACTTTTATTAGTTTTAGTCACATTTTAGTGATAGAAAAACATAAGATATGTTTTAGTCGACTAAAACTTAAAAAGGTTTTAGTCTAGTTTTAGTCAGTTTTATGTTGCAATTCAGAAAACAGCTAATCTTTACAATTTAGAGTAACTTCATATTCTCTAACAGATTCTTTACCAGACTGACGGCTCTAGCCTAGATGCTACAATAGTTGGTTATAGAATGCTGGTGTGCAGTTCATCATTGCTGTTTGGCAGAAAACTTTGATTTATAAAGTTCAAATAAACTTTTTTTAAGTTAATGCCCTACTTTATAAAAAAGTGTCTTGCAAAAGTTGTGAAAATAGCAGATCTTGTTCAACACATCATATTAATTAAAAAGCAAAGCAAATACTTCCTGATCCACTATGAATTATGCATTACACACAGATCAATAAAATCTTCATTGCACCAAAAAGCAAAGATCAAAAACATTCTTCTTCCAACTTTTGTACTATTGGCTCCATTTCAGAGAATTTGCCCCTCTGTTACTGATGCTCAAGAGTCAAACTAGATTTAAATTCACAGGGTTTTGATATAAAAAAGGAGAGAGAACCTATATAAATGCCTTCTAATGCCATGGCAATCCAGAACTAATTTGAATAAGTATGCTAACTAAAATGATGACATATTTAAAGGAAACAAGAACTATGAGAGAAAAATATTAAACCGTTTCACCTCGCTCTTCATCCAAAAAAGAAACAGTATGCAATTAAATATTTGCTTTGGATATAATTTAGGAATTCCTTTTTGTAGAGATTAAAGAATTTTTGGTATCACCTCTTGAGCTGGATAAAATAATATCTTGATAGTTAGACAAAGGGATATTTCACGCTTGGCAGACGATGATCAGCCGCATAGTTTATTAAGTAGGGAGAGCAGGAAGAGCCATACTGCTGAGTGCGAACCATCACTGTGGAGCATGAAGTGCAGAATCTGACCTAAGAGCTTGCAAAGATGCATTTCTGCACGAGCACAGCCGGAAGAACAGAGTTTGCAAGAGTTAAATGCTCCATTCGTACCGGAATTAAACGTACCAGACCATTCGTGGTCCATCTGGGGTCATGGAGAATGTGCACCGTTGCACGCCCGGTGGGCGGCATGACCAAACAGGAAACAGCAGCACGGTGGATACTGCTGATACTGCAGATTACAGCACAATGAAGCATTTTAAATGTCTGACAGACCACCAGCTAACATTTTCATTTAGTCTGGTCTCATCAATGAAACTCACCCATGATTCGTCATGTTAGCTTCATCAAAGATCCATGTTTAGCTTGTCAATTGTCATTATTGTCATAATCCAATAAATAATTTTGTCACTGTTGATGAAAACAACACTGGTTTACATAGATGATTTTATAAATAGCATTTTTATTAGGCTGTGTAGGATATAGATTTGATAAAGGCCTAACTTTACATTTAATCTCTACAGTCACTAGAAGTACAAAGATGTCTGCCTGTATACAAACGCATTATTATAAAAAAAGCCATTTCTGAAGCAACACAAAGATAAAGCTTAAGACTTTCATTTCATAGATGAGGATAACCAACATACTTATATATTATATAATACATTTCTGTCAGTAAATCCCTCCACTTATTGCACTCTGTAGCTTTAAAAAAGAAATGGTTTCATATCAAGGGACTTATCCCAAATAAATAATTAAAATTACTTTAAAGTTGCTTATCTGGGTTAAATAAAACATTTTAATTCAATTTTTTAAAACTCTTTATCATCTTAATCTGACTTTTTTATGTTTTAATGTTCCAATTTGCAAAAATATTATTATTAAATCTGAAATAAACGGCTGAGCCAAATATTTGGATTCATATGCCTTTTCACATCAGCTCCTTTTCCTCCATGACCTTGAAGCATGTGATGAAGGTGACCTGTCCGTAAGGTGATAATGTAGGTGATTAACTTCCCCATTGTCCAGGTGAAATGTGGGGCTTGTGGCTGTCGGAACAGTCAGGCGGATGAAGACTCCCTCTGTCTAAACCAAGCTAATAATGGATGTTTCTTTTCCCAGTGAAAATGACACCTGAACACCTGAAACAGGGTCACATTCAGGGCCCAATGTTAGCGTGTGTTTTTTGTTTCCTGATGATGAAATGGTCCAGGGTTGATGATACCTCCTGCTAAACTTTAAACTGCTGTTGAGTTTTGCCAAACATTCAACTCTTTTATATTTAATCTTTACTCTATTTTTTATTACATCCCAATTTTACCTTCTATAGACCAACACAGACTTTATTTTCTTTATTTCTCTAATTCTTTATTTGAAAAACTCCCCAAGTTAATTGATATGAATGAGGGAGAAGAAGGAAAATCCTGGAATGAGACGTTTCTGAGAGAAAATACATTTGGAAACACGTTTTTAATCAACACCTGGAGGCTTTTTATTAGTTTATCACATCATCTGCTCAGATCTGACTTAAATAGTTCCTAATTAACATTTAATTCTTCTCTTCATATTTCAGATCACATTAGGAGCTGCATGCTGCAGATTTGAGCCAAATTAAAATTAATTTATTTTCTAGCTTAAATCAAATTGATATGAATGATAATTCAAAACACTGATCTGTAATCAGTGTTTGCCATCAGCAGAGCGGCTCAAACTGGAACGAGCTGCTTTTGTTTCTGTGGTTTCCTGTTTGCTCTGCTGCAAAACCTGCAGAATGAGAAAGAGCATGTGCTCTGACACTGGGGGGGTTGTAAGGATTTGATTGAGCAATAATGCATGAAAATAGGTCATTTTAACGAGACTTAATGACTTTATGTGTTAAAGACAATTAGAAAGTTTATGACGAGACTCTGCAAAGCATGTTATTAATTATTTATTACATATTTGATTAAAGAAAAATGTAAATTATTCTTTAGTAAAAAAAACATAAAACTCAGAGGTAATAAGTTAGCATGAAAGAGAATATGGTAAAACACTGATAACACTGAGTTAGCAAAGATCTTTCAACAACAATCATATAAAATGAAAAGATAAAATAAAAAAATGTCATTTCAGATTTTTCTTTGATCTTAATCAGACAAATAAAGATGAATAACAATTTTTTTTATTTTCCGGACAAAAATACTTCATAAGAAACCATAGCGTGATGTTCTATCATGTTTGTCTGGTTTCTTCTCCTGCTAATAAAACACATGATGTAAACTCATTTTAAGGTCAAATATAATCATAATTATAGGAAAATATATTTGATGGCTTTTTTGTACTGTAGCCAAGGTTCCAGTCATGTGTCTGAAACATGGTTTGGATCTGAGGAAATTTAACGAATGAAGTTAAAGACAAAATGGTTCTTCTCGTCTTACAGCATTAATATAAGAATCTCAATGGAATGTGATCATTACCTTTACCTTTAGGTCTTTATACGTTTAAAACTTTTGAAGCTGAAAATCCCCAGAAACACGGAAGCAACTGAACCTGATTGAAGGCAAAAAATAACGAGTGAAAACCAGCTTCTAACTGAATTCTTTCTTGTCTTTTCTTCTGTAGATTTCTTTTAAATTGCTAATCCTAGAACCAGACTTTAGCTCCAGTGGTGCACTGAGCTTTTCTCATGTCCAGGAGCCTCTGCTGAACATTAATCTATGAAACCATAAACTGGACAGACAAACCGTCCCTGGACCAAATAAGCACAATAATAGTGTTTTCGTTTAAGCTATATGTTTACCAGGCAGTAACTTATACATATGGATTATGGCCACTATCACTGGATTCAGGCTGTTTCTAGAGAAACTTTCCCGGTCTTTTAACTTTTTACTATTTCAACCAAAATCTAAGGATGTTATCTTCTTTGATAGCAGAGAATCACACAGTTGTCCTTTATTATAAAGAGAATACATATCTGAAAATTACATCGTGCATTAAAGTAAATGTTCTTTAGTCTTATATTCCTTATACCTAAACCAAGATATGAAAATTCAGTTGCATTAAAAAGGTTTAATATTTTAAAATGCTAAATATTTTGATACTAAATTCAGTTGTTTTCAAATGTTCTTTAGAGAACAATAAAAAACAACCAGCATCATACCGGTAATTGCAGAGGAAATGGAGAAAGGATGGAATCCCTACAGACACACCAAGACATGGACGTCCATCTGACAGGCTGGACAAGGACAGCTTTAATCAGGTTAGCAGCCATGAGGGCATTGGTAACTCTGGAGGAGCTGCAGAGGCCCACAGATATGGCGGGACAGTGTGTCTCAGGGACAGTTTTTAGTGCTGGATCTTTATGGAAGAGCTGTGAGAAGAAGTCCTGAAAAAGTCCTGTTTGCCCTGAAGTAGAACCAGGAAACATGAAGACGAGACTTCTCTGATTAGAGGAGACCAAATTCCTCCTGAACATTTAATAAAGGCTATGCAGGTTTTTTTTCATCACATTTTAGTTGTGGAAAATTCAAACTGCTGAACATGAGAAATATAATCTGACTGTCTGATTGGACTGAAGTAAAGAATGACATTTATAGCGCTGTACAGATGGTAAATGCTCTGTCCTAATTTGTCGCTTTTTCAAGTCAGGACATGTGACCAACTGTGAGCTACCTGCTAGCCAGAGCTGCCCTGGGGCTCACTGACAGAAACAAATCTGCTGTAGTCCGGAACCACTGGGCCGTCTGACCACCAACATCAGGAGACAATGCAGGGGAAGGGTCTTGCCCAAGGGAACAATGTCATTAAAAGTCAGAGCTGAGGTTTGAACCAACTTTCATTGCAGTGGCACACGGGTAATAAAAGAAGAAATACAAGAGTAATTAAAGTGAATAAAAATGAATAATCAAACTTAAATGATAATTTAAAATATATGTTAGCACAGTCTAACACGTTTTTAATTTGGATTAAAGCATGGGTGGATTCTAACACATTAACGGTTTCCTGGGAGTTTATTCCAGATTAGTGGAGCAAAGAAACAGGTTCTGGTTCTGGTTATATGGAATTGCTTTGATCCAGAAGACCTGAGAGCTGTGGGCAGTAGATAAACTATAAACCAAGTCTGACATGTATTTTGGAACGGAGACAATCAGTAAATTTTATGGTAAATGGCCTGCAATCATATTGCATTTCCAAGTCAGGGGTCGCCACATGCTGACTCTACATTCAACTATTCACTCATACACTGACATACTGTAGTCTTCTGACCACCAGAGGCAGCGAAATGACCCACCCAGGGCATCATGGCAGAGAGAGCCAGAGCAGAGATTAAAACCAGCAACCTTCCAGTAGCAGGGCAGATTCCTGCATCTCACACCACTGACCCTATAACTATAGACTAACAAGCATTTCAGAGTCCATTCTCTAAGGAGGCAGTGGAAGGACTTCAGAACCTACGTGATGTGCTCCAAATTTCTGTTGCCATAGTGATGCAGGCTGCAGCATTCTGGATCAATTTGAGCTGTTTTACTGTTTCATCCAGACCTATGAGACGTTTTACAGTAATCAATCTACTAAAGAAGAAATGCAGGAATTAATTTTTCAAGTTCTTGCTGAAAAATAGTCCTTTAATCCTGGAGATGTTCTTTAGGTGACAAAAGGCCGACTTTGTTATCGCCTCTGTTAGCCTCTGAGGTACAGGTCAGGTTCAGGTCTGACTCCTTCACTACACCCAGACTTTCAGCCTGATCAGTGTTTCTGGCTGTAATGACTGAACACCTGTTTTTACTTTAAAATGCTCTTCCTTTGGTCAGAAACTATTAGTTTATTTTATTTATTTATTTTTTTGATGAAGAAATATATCTTTGAAATTTCTATGCATTTACGTAGTTAACTTTACTTGAATAGGCTCATAGTCGCCTGTGTTAAATCAGAAGTGCGGGTCATCGGTCTGGTTAGGGTAACTTATTTTATGTTTGATATAATCTGAGGTTAATATTGAAAAAGAGGGGTGTTAATCATTGAGCACCTTGAAAAGGGAAGCCTGACTGGTGGACGTTGAAGAAGCTGGTCATTGTTAGGAAGGTGTTAACTGCTGAAACAGAGCATTTTCAATAATACTACTGATGGAGGGAGTTTTAGACAAGTCTGTACATTTGTGGTTTCAGTCGGTCTAAGATGCTCCTTTTCAGCTTTGATAATTGCTCTTTTTAGGACCAGGAATAAGAACAAAACAGCTGATAAAACAGCTTGTGGCATAAGGGAAGCAGCTGAGTGTTGATGGGGAGACATAAAACAATTGTGATAAAGTAACTAAATATGATTAAGTAGATGCCAAAAACAGGTGCTTTATTTTTTTCAGTAAACGTCAAGAGTCAGACAAGAATTCACGCTCTGATGGAACCTTTTCCATCAATCTTCAGATTGATAATAACAGTTCAATTAATTAAAATTTAATGTGAAAAAACAAACAAAGCAGGTGCTTGTGGTTTAATTTACAGAGCAGGGTTCCTCCATTCTAGTCCTTCTGGTGTCGATCACCTTTTCGTTGAGTCTCTACTTCAGCAGGCCTGAGTCAAACAATCCGGTCATTGCAGGAGATCTAGTCTGCATGCTGAGGATTAATTTAGCTATTTGATTCAGGTGAAGAAGCAGAGACTCGACTAAATGATGCAGAATGCTGAATCTGATGAACCTATCATATATAATCTAGATGTAGAAAGTCTATTTAGATCCACTTTATGTGCCGTTTCTTTTATTTTTATGAAAAAACCCAGAAAAAGATGGAAACTGATCCACCGTATCTGAACACCAACATTATTTATGCTTATAAGATTTATTTATGATTACAATATTATTATATTGTTGCTGTTTTATATTAAAGTGATGTTCTGTTTGATGTTGATCTAAGGACAGCTTGTCCCAATTTTTGGGTGTAAAGCTGCTCTGTGTTCTGACCCAAATACTGCTATATTTTTCCCATCATATCCGTAACATTTCTGAGCAGGTGAGTGAAGGCGCCGCGCTCCACTTCTGCGGTTTCCTGGTAGAAACACAGGAATTGGGCTCAGCCCACGAGAGACGATGAATCATGAGGATCTGATGACTGAACGTGTTTCATCACTTCCTGGTTGCAGAGTGAATGGAAACAATGGCGGCTGCAGAGGAACACACAGCTGTGTGTGGGTGTGGGTGAGTGTCTGTGTGTGTTAGATCCACAGATACGCCTCTGCCCACTTCCACTCCACCTGTTTTCCATTGGCAGACCTCTGATATTTGGATCATTCATTTCCTCCTTATTTTTAGGTCATATTATACAAAAAAAGACAAACAAGATTGTTTATTTAAAGAAAACTACTAGATATATTACATGCTACTTTGTATTGAATTCATGTGATATTTAGTTAGAACTGTTTTGTTTTAACTGGTTATAACCATTCATTGTTCTTAAAAGAACATTTTAAATATAAAGATGTAAAAAAATATATATTTCTAAATGTTTGTAAGGCCAACAAAGACCTTATTGTTGTCATGGCTGGTCATCGCTGCTGATAGTTTCATTCTAACATCATTTGGAACTATTTTCTATAAAAGCTCCATCTGCCCATAGAGCATCTAAGACCTAAAAACATCCCTATGTTTAAATGATTTCCTCATACCAAAGCATTCTGTTAATGTTGTGTTTTCAATATTTGTATCCAGTGATTTCTGATCAGTTGACCTTTATTTTAAAGTAATAATTAGGATTAAATGAAACTGGATTGAACTTTTTGCCCATTCTTCCTGCTGCTGCAGCTCAGTGAGGTTGGATGGAGAGCGCTGGAAAACAGCAGTTTTATTCCTACCACAGATTGTGGATTGGATTCAGGTCTGGACTTTGACAAGGCCACTCTAACACCTGGACATGTTAGATTTTGCTTTCGGTTTTGGATCAATGTCTTGTCAGAAGATCAATCTCTGTCCCAGTCTCCGGTCTTTTGCAGACCCCAACAGGTTTTCTTCCAGAATGCTTCTGTCTTCTCATCAATTTTAACCATCTTCCCTGTTCCTGCTGAAGAAAAGCAGGCCCAAATCATGATGCCGCCACCACCATATTTGACAGTGGTTATGGGGTGCTCAGGGTGATGAGCTGTTTTGCTTTTATGCCAAACAGTATCCCACTTGTTGTTTATTCTTCACATAAAACTTCATTTTTTTTATCCTTATTTCTGAAGTTTTAAATGTGGCAAAAGGTTAAAAACATCAAGGGGGCTAAATACTTTATATATGCTGTTTGGTGTTGACGTGGTGCTGGTTGTGGATTGGATTTATCTAAATGTTTTGGACACGGTTGGGCTGTAATGGACAACATACCCTCTCAGTGTTGCATGGACGACACGAGCAGGGAGAGAGTGCGCTGCCATTATCCAGGGATCAGACTTCTCATGGTGGACCCACAGACCCAGAAAGAGTGATGTGGATTTAATCCATGCACAGGTGCAGATCTTTATAGTTATTGAAGTGGTTTTGGGAGGAGGCTTATTTAATACATTTACAGACCTTGAGCTTTGGATTAGCTAGTATGAGCCTCACTCAATCCTTGCATGTCTGGTGTGAGAGCTCTGTCCATGTTATCGGTGCAAAGGGAAGCTGCTTCCAGAAGCTATCCTTCTGTTTGTGGAGGTCATGAGGCTGAAGAGGAGGCTGTCTGGTTTGGGGCCTTGAGCAGAGAATGGAGTGATTCTGGGATGAGGGTCAGCCCATCTGGAACCATGGTGGAGGACTGCTGCTTCTAGAAACATGGATAATCTAATAGATTATTTCCATCAGATTATCTGGGAAGATTTCATTAAGCTGGTTAAATTGGATTCTCTCTATGTCTGGACCTGCTCAATTGAAGTTTCAGAAAAACAGAACAGAGCAGAGTGTTTACTGGAACTGGACTCGATGGCAATGGTGTAACGACACAACAATAGGCCCGTAAACAACATTATCTGGGTGGGCCCCATATGAAGTGCAAGTACGTCTTTGGTATCCATCGTCGCTAACACATTGTGGATAACATTTATGTTTTTAATCTACGCTCTGGATTACCCACAATTCCAAGTCGTAGAGTAAAAAATAAAATACTCAATACATCGTTCTTTTAAGAGCTTTATTTTGGTTCGAAACATATAATATGAGTGTATTTTTTTACCAACCGTCTAATGAACTATACACAGTTATTAACATAGTAATTAAAAGTACCACTTTCTGCTTTGCTATTTGTTTATTTAAACGGCTCATCATGGTGAACTCTGCCATGTGTTGTGGTTTAAAAGAGATCCAATCAGTCCATCTAGTATCAGGTGGGTTTAAGAGGAATTTTTCACACCATTACATTTGCAAAGAGACGTCCTAGTCCACAATCGCTTAGGGGGCCTTCCAGGTGTCAGTGACGGGGCCCCAGAGATGCTGTGGGCCCCTAAGCAACTGCATCCTCTGCTTACCGATAGTTACGCCGTTGCTCGATGGTGAATAATAACTTACCATGAATCAAATATAAGTGTTTCAGTTTGCAGACTGATTGGCCCTAAAGGTGGAATCAGGGTAGAGCTTTTCTCCTGTTTCTCTCCTGCCCTGAACATTGAGAAGGATCAAACCAATCAATGATCGACCAATGCTTCTCATTATGTGATTCTAACCAGTTCTAGAAACTGTGAGGTTTATGGTGATAAAAACAGAAACAATGAAAGCTGCGTGGAGCTGGAGTCTGATGGATGGTTTCCATCACATCATGTTTCTAAATGAGCTGCGTTATTTACAATTTACAATGATTCACTTTTACTAAATAATTCATTAAACTTTATTAATACAGGTTTAACTGATGCAGAATCAAACATTACTGCTCAGTAAGACGTCACCTTGGAGGCATATTGTAAATATCTTTGTAACACTTTCAGTTTCTGCAAAAAGTCGGATTTTAGAAATGTCAGAGTTCCTCATCTAGGCAGATTAAAGACATACGATTAAAGGAATAAAACCTCAGAGCTTTAGATTTTGCTCTGGGTTCTTTGCTGATTTCCTGGGTTAATCTGTGATGAACTCATGCAGTAATGTTGGTGTTTCAGACACTTCTGGAAATGTTCTCTGTCGTTCCATGCTGATGATGGTTCTCAGATAACGGTTCTCTGCAGCACCAAAGCATAGAAATGACTCTAACCTTTCCAGACTGATACAGACTTTGTTGATCTGTTTGATTTCATCATCCAGCCTGCTTTATGATCAAAGGTCTCCTTAGTGTCTTCATTATAGATGCCAGCCACAAATCTGTGATCAAGTCCAGTGGATCCATTATAAAACAGTTCTGAGAAGTTTTTGCTCCCCAATTTAAATCTACTCAGGATGTTTTTATCTGCTTTTGAAATCTATATTTTGCTTAGATAGAAGCAAGCAGGACAAAAAGGAACGTTTGGTGAGGGAAATGCAAATATTTGTTCCAATTAATAGGACCCCCACACACACACACACACACAGAGGTATAAATAGTAAAAGATAGAGGATATCTACAGTTTAAACTCTATCTAATAACGCATCCTTTATTTAATGCTAACCCAGTTTCTTCCAATTTTATTAGATAAGAATGAGATCCTTCCTTCAAAGATATAAAACAACATTTATCGTTTCTATACGACCAATGAACATAAAGTTAACCATCTAGTCTTTTTGCAGAGACGAAGATCAGACCGGATTATATGAGTCTACAGGCTGACATTGTTTTCCACTAGTTAGTGGAAATCTTGAGAGGACGCCGTATAAACCTTTACAGCATCAAAATAGCATTACAATAAATAGCATGACAATCCCATGTCGGTTCTAAAGAAGGTCACATCATGCAGCTGTCCTTCATGTGGGGATTAGTAGGATAAACTGAACCTGACCCAATAAATAAAAACTGGCTGATATAGGAGAGGTCTTAGGTACATTTCTACAAACATACATGATGCTAACTATTAACCTGCAAAATCTAAAGGAATGAGACACTAGGAAGGATCCCTGCAGAACACCAACCCAGCTAGCTGTGTTTATTATGATCTATATTCACACATTTATATTTATACATCTGATGAGTTATATTTTGTACACGGGAAAGTATTTTAGATATAATGTAGATATTGTTATAAGAAACAATATCTGGTTTGTAGTTTTTAGCATTTAGATTCTGAAAACACTTTAAAATAGATAACTCAACCATAAAATGAGGCCTTATCATAGTTTGATTAAATGTCTTTTTTATGGTTTATATGATCATTAGAGAAAGATTTTAAAACATAATAGTTGTTTAGATCATCACATTAGATTTAAAATGAATGAATAAAAACATATAAAGATCTTTTTTATTGTGATTTAAAACCTCCACACTTCCTGTGCTACTTATGATTACTTGTCATGCTATGTGGGCGCCAGCATCTGTGTTCTGATTGGCTGCCGCCGCTGCTGAGCAACCTTCTGCCTCATTGTTTCCACAGGATGCGGTTCACCGCCGTGATCGAGCTGCAGGGAGACGTCACAGACGAAGGCGGCTGCGGTTTGTGCCTCAAAGCCTGCTGGGACTGGATGCCAGAGGGGCGTGGAGATGTGGGTCAGGCGGCGCCGGAGGCGGAGGCGTACCATCAGGTGTGGCCTCAGGATCAGGGTGAGGAAACAGAGCACCTACATTAAAAGCAGAGCAGGTCACCCTCTTCCTGCCGCCATCTTCATCACATCTTTGGAGATAATAATCCTCCATGTATGAGCAGGTGGACCCATGAGCAGCTGTTCACAGGCCGCCACCACGAGCATCATCGCCGCTCATGACGAACCTCTGAATTCACAAACATTAGAGTTTATCGCAGCCTACAGGTGGAGGGCCGGCATTTCTCCTCTTCTCTAACATGTTGATGCAAAGTTCATCATTTATGTGAAGGAAGATTAAATAAAACCAACAAAACAGAAACACAATAATCAGAAAATAAAAACATGCTTAAAGGTTACTTCCTGTTTTACTTAATAAGCAAATTAATCCATGAACAAACAGGAAAGCTTAGAGGATTTTTAGGCACAATGTTATAGATTGTACATGAAAAATAATCTTAAACATTAAATTCCCTGAGATATTTTTTATTATAATGATCTTTATTATAAAGATGAAAATGATTTAATTCAGTTTAGGCTTCAAATTGAGGTGAAGTCATCATCAGTGTCATCATTCGGTGCTTCATGGTCCAACAACCTTTAGAACTACTTCATCCAACGATGAGGTTCTGTTGGACTTCAGGCATCTCTTACGTCATCATGGAGGAGTCTGGTCCACTCTTCTGTCCAGCATTGAGTGTTGATTGATGCTCAGCCCTCTGAAGGTCCTACATGTCAGGACTTTGACTAGGCCATTCCAACACCTCTGCTTTTGTTATCCAGCAGCAGGTTTGCTGCTGTTTAGCATTGTTGCCCTGATTTATTTTATTATATGAAGGGGTTCATCGATTTATCAGCCGGCCGATCGATTGGCCTCCATTTTCTTAATTGTGGGAGATGATGCTAACAGTAGCAGCCTTCAAAGTGGCCCTTCCCAGCCAAATGGCAGCAAAATCCCCTCCAACTTCCAACTGCTGGCCTTTTTTACTCTGACTCCATGCTTTCACTGAATTACAGGGTCTGACCAGGAGATGACGCTTCCCTTTTGATCCTAATGTCCACAAATCATGACAGAAAGAATATTTTACATGTTTAAAAATGAATTATAGCAGACCAGCCAAGGACCCTTGAAGGAAAGTGGGGAAATTTTGAATGGCTACTACTGTAGATGTGAAACTGATCTTTTCCCCAATCCGATCTACCTCTGTAAAGGTCTGATGCCCATCATTACTTTATTATTATTTCAGAGGCTTTGATTGTTTCACTGATTGTTTTTTTTAAGATAAGATTGAAATATCTTGTGATCTTATGAAAATTTTCAGTGTCTGTTTTAAAAAGAAATCTGTATCAGTATAAATCAGAATTAACATGTCAGGCTTTTTAAAGCTCGGGAATCTGTGATCTGCCAGAAAGCTGTAATCGGTGCACCGTAATTAATGCCATTGATGTTTAATATTAGGAAAGATGAAACTATTACAGCATCTGGGGCCCAAAGAAGGCAGTGAATATAATTAGAATATAATAAGATTTAAATTAATGAGATTCTTGATTATAGAGATGAGATCATGGTCCATCAGTGACCGATAGGTCTCCCAGGTCTGTGGCAGCAAAACCAGCCCATATCACCAGCCCTCCACTGCTGTGCTTTACAGCTGATCTGAAATGTTTGCTTTTCTCTCCATATAGCAGAAAATAATGAGCAAACATCTGTGCTCTGGTTCCATCTGTCCAGAGGACGTCATTTATTCTAAGTCTTGCTATCATGACAACATTTTCAATTGAACTCATTCCAATCATCCAGACGAGTTCAGAGTTTCTCTAACTTTCCTATCATGACCTTTAACCTTTATCTTCATTTTCTATTCAATGAGGACTGGTCAATCACCAGAGACCTATAAGGATCTACTTACACTCCTGCCCAATCAGGCATCTCATCGACTTTAGTTTTAATTGTTTATGTGACCAGAAATGAGCTTAAAGTGTGTTATGGTGTCAGAATAGCAGCACCTTCCCTGCCTGTTCTACCGGTTAAACACCAGACATGGCTGGTTTGCTAATTTGTGCTATTTGTTGCTTTGTGCAGCCTGACCGCGTACAGGAAGGCAGCAGCTGAGGTTAGAGAGGTGAGAAGAGGAGCTTCACGCTGCTGCAGCAGCAGCAGCAACGCTTTGAGGTCGAGAACTTGACAAACATCCGGCTGCAGGCGCAGAAGAAGAAACACTCGACCTCCAAAAGTTTCCGACACGAGGGTGGAAAAAAAAAAAAAACTGCAGCTGAAGCCGAGTCTGCAAACTTTCAGGAAACAATAGTAATGAATTCAGTTATGAAATATAAACCAACCAGATCATTAACTGGATCTGTTCATAATCTGGGTCAGTTTCAACCCAGAACAACTGAAACAAGCTGGAGCCATATTTCCCAATTAGACTTTCAAAATAAACCACTATTCCCATTCATATAGCAAGTGAATAAGAAGCAATAAACATGTACAGAAGAAACTTTTAAATTAGATTTAATTAGTTAATAAATGTACCAGTTAGAGAGCAGAACCAGTATCGAATGACAAGATTATTGATGAGATTCTACTCTAAGGATCTGCTTTATCTTTACAGCTGCAGCAGCCATAAATCAGGCCCCTTTGCAGGTCAGATCAGGTTTACTGGTCAAACAGATAAAAAAAAAACAGCATTTCAAATGTTATTAAACATTCACATATAACTGTAGAGAAACAGGATTAACAGATGAATGAAGGGAAACTCTTAAATACTCTGAAGAAGCTAAAATATACGTCCCTTAATCTGAAACATAAAGACAATCATCTCTTATTGGGGGTGAAACTAATTCAGGGTTTTAAGAGCTTAGAAACATGAAGTAGATTTAATAATCTGAACAAAAACCGTTGTAGGAAAAGTCCTTCATGGACAGAATCCAGCCAATCCTGTGTAATCTAAACATCTGGGTAGAAGGAGAGCTGCAGGTCAGGAGGTCCGGTGAACAGCAGCAAACCTCATGCTTCATTGCTGCTGTAAATGCCCAAAACTACGAACCTTCTGGGATAAAATAACCTGCTAAGTTGTCATTTCTGCATCTCTGATGTTGCCGCTTACTTCAAATATCCATTACCATAAATATGTCCAAAGCTGCATATTGGTATATTTATTCCTCCAGGTGCACAGTTTTATATTTGTTAAAAAGCTTTACAGTATTTCATTGTTTATCTTTCTAACTCCTTCACTCATTAATTTATTGTTATACATTTGTTTCGGCTCCACATTTATCTGACCCTTTTATTTTTTTGATGCTGTAAACACCGGGGAATTTCCACAATGTGCCCCGGAACAATAAAGGGAATTTTACCATTCTATTCTTCTATTCAATTCCTAATGATTCTATTCTATTCTATTCTATTCTATTCATTCTTCTATTCTTCATTCTAATCCTTATTTTTGAACGGGATGGATAATGTCCTCTTTCTGCCAACAGGAGGCGCACCGGCCACTTCCAGCTGGATCTGCAGGAACATTTGGGAAGTTTTCATTTTCTCTTCGGCTTCAATCTTTTCTCTGATGGTTTGGGATGATTTACACTCAGACATATTTGCTACATTTCATAAAATTTTTTTTATTTTAGTCCATAAATAAAGATCTGATCATTTTTCTGTTCTTATGATCCATTCTGTTTATAAGGTTAAATGTTTTTGGAGAAACAATATCCATTAAAAGAAGGCTTTACTGATAAGTCTGGATCAAATCCTTAGAAAATGGGTTTTATTTACCAATATGTCCAAATGTTATATAATGAATCCTCATTACATAAATAGCTTTTCAACAGTTTAATTTTAACCATTAAACCTAATTATACACTTGATTGAAGAAGTAACGGTAGGATTTGAACCTTGTTCTACATAACATCAACATGTTTTCAGTTTTCATTTGACTTCTGTTCTGTTTATTTTTGTTACATCCAGAACATCTGATTTCCTGCAAATGCAAATTTCGACTGATGGTGTTTCCTCTCCGAGAAATGGGCCGGTGGTTTTTAATTAGTCATGTTGGTTTCAGAGCGAGTTCAGAGATGAGTGAGAGGCTGCAGTTTTAGCAAAGATGTGAATAAGAAAGGTTTCTGCAAAGGTTAACTAAACTACGGTGAAAAGAGTTTTTATGCATGGGTTCCCTGCAGTATCCTCCCAAAGTCATTACATTTAGTTCAGAGTGGAAATAAAGAAGTCTGAGGATAAAACAAGCAAACATTGGAATCGCTGCAGATTAACAAACCTGAGTGACAATATGCAAAAGTCTAAAACGTTCTTCATAATTATTCATCATCTGAAAAACCTACATTAAAAAACACAGAAAAACTAAATCAAACATTTAAAATACCTGATTATATAACAGATGAAATAGAACATGATATGATTCAGAAGATCCATTTATTTTTCTGTTTAACTATTTCTAAAACAGTAAATAATTACATCATCTAGTAAGTAAATAATTACATCATCTGGCTCTGCTATCTTACTCTGGATATAAAAGAAGGATCCCTCAATTTATCCAATCTGTATTTATTCATTTATTGTTTCTTTGTTTATTTATTTGTTTGTTTATTTATTTGTTTCTTTGTTTATTTATTTGTTTTTGTTTTTTGACAGGATCTGTCATTTCAAATAAATATTTCATATATTACTGAAATCTGACTTTGCAGCCAAATAAACTCAATGTTTTATAGATGAAGCTGTTATGACCCATTTTTTCCTGCAGGTGGCGACTTTCCTGTTAGTGTTATTTCTGAGGCAACAGCACCATCATGTGGATTTTTTAATCAACTGCATTTCATCTGGGAAGGCTGTGAAGTGGATGACAACACTAACTGTGAAGTCGAGTGTTTCTGTTAGATTATTATTGATTTTAATAATATGGAGACTATTGGAAATAGTCATGATATGAAGGCTGCTGCTGATGTTAGATAATCTTTAATTTAAATGAAGTCCTGTTCATTAAATAAAGAAAATAACATCACCTTTGGATGAACATCACTGTTTATCCAACTCTTATGCCTGTCCACTTTATTTAGTGCTTTACAGCAAAGCCCTGCACACCTGGAAGATGATTAAATCATTACAAACATTATTTGATCATTAAAGGAAGACAAGCAAAATCTTTTAGACTTTGGCTTCTTTCATTTAAGCTGGTGTTGCGTAAATTGTTGCGTAATCTTTCTTTTTGTTAAAAAGATTAATAAATGACCTCTGATCAGCCCTCAGCTATTATTATCTCTGCAGCAGAGACATTTGGTATTTCTGTTGAAACTCCTTCCGTTTATGTCTGGATAAAAAGTATTTCTTTGGAAATTAAGGAATAAAGGTTAGCTGTGTCTAACAGACTGATGATCCAACTGCTAGAGCTGACTTCCTGCCAATTAGTGGATGTCTGAATGGAGGAGGAAAATAACCTGCTGCCAAACTCCACTATCACTAAATAACTGAAAGATACAGAAACTCTGGGCCAGTTAGTTAAATGGAAAAACTTTGAGCAGTCAGGTTTTTCTGAGTCAAAGTTTAATGGAACATCACCTCCCCCATCATTGTGATTCAACTATCTCTATCGTCGTCATGAAACTGAAAGTTTTTGTTTGACTTGTTTGGCTCAGGATGCAAAAACACAGAGAATAAAACACTACAAAATAAATGAATTATCATTGGAGGAAAACTTTAAATACACCAAACACCCATTCGTAAACACAAAGGGGGTTTGTCAGCCACACAGAATATCAACATATTTAAAAAAAAAAAGATAGAAAAATGAAAGACAAAGTCCTTGAAATACTGATATTTTTTTAGAATACAGTTTCCACATGAAGTTCAGCTTTGCTGAAAAAGTCCATAAAATGTGTGTCTAGTGGCTCTGTCAAACAAAATGAAAGAGAGCACACACAGTTAGTCACAGTAAAAGATGTGCTTAAAGCTATCCCTAGGAGAGAAATAGAACTAAGCACTAATAAACAGAGTCAAGTCTATCATACATAAAGGAAGTGGGTGATGGCAGCAGCCCAGCTAATTAATTCATTTAGGATTTTGTCACAGACAATGACGATGAAGCTACTATGATTAAAAAAAGAAGAGAGAGCATAAAGGTAGAATTTCCACTAACAACTAATTCAAAACTGGAGAATAGACATAGAATGAATCAGCATGATGAAAAGGGGTCCCTATGTCCTCCAGCAGTCTAAGCATATAACAGCATAACTATAGAGAGCTTGGTTATTGAAAGCTTTATATGTTGTTAGGTTTATTCTTTTATACATCATGTGCACTGTTAATTTGTTAGTCAGATTAGACAGAGCAGAAGGCCTTCCTTCACATGGTGGATGTCACGGTGTGTACGGAGGTCATCTAATCAAGACAGCCTTCGTGTCTTTAAGAGTACACAGAATATGGGCACATCTTGGAGCCCGGTCTGATAGGAGAGAGCTACTGTATCTGTAACCCTGAAGTATGGAAGCAAGCTGCATGGAGTTCGCTAAGACATTATGGATTGGCGTACCAGTTTCTGAATATCGGACAGCTAAGCATCCACATGATCACGATTACTACAGACTCACAAAGGTATAAGAAGCAGGAGATGACATTCATCGGGGGCTCAGACTTTTCCGGACGCTCGCGGACGTGATTTTGAGACCACAGCTGTGCAAGCTCTAAGCATTTTTCTCTGTCCTGTAACGACTCTGATCTGTAATAAACTCTTGCTACTTTTTACTCCCTGTTTTAGGCCAGTCCTTTTATATGGTTTTACCCAGTTTGGAGTTAAGAGTAGTAAATGTAACTCTGTTCCCAGGAAAGAACCGTGAGAGGCTGCCCCGGGCCAAGCAGCGCCTTCCTTACAAGGGGACAAATCCTTCTCATTTTAACATGTGATTTTAAATAGAAGAAAATAAGGGGGCGCTAAGATAGGAGAATTATGATAATCTCTTACATTTCATCTAGAAGCCAGTTAATGCCGTTCAGATAAGGCAATTGACTTATTAGATTCTTTTTCAGAGACGCTGGTACAAAGACAGGGATTTCTGTTTTGTCTGATTTTGAAAGTATGGTCATGTAAAGTCATACATGTTCTATGTATTCAAGGCTTGTCTGTAGTGTTTGTAATTCTTTAGAGTAATAAAGAATGTTTGAACAAATGTAGCTCAGTATCATCAGCATACCAGTTGAAATTAATCCCATGCTGTCTAATAATTCTACCAATCTGGAGCATATATATATAGTCAAGAGAATTGGTCCTAGCACTGATGCCTGTGGTACTCCAGCCCAACCCATTGCTGCTACCGTATTTACCACAAAATATTCAAGCCTTTCTAAAATAATATTATATTCGACTGTATGAAATGCAGCACTGACTTCTTATAGGCACAAGTACAGATACAAGTCTATTATACTGTATGAGGTCATGAGATTACCATTAGTGACTTTCACTAGAGCTGTTTCAGAATCAGAATCACTTTGATAATCGCTTGCCGTTTATGGAAGAGAGAAAAAAGGGGTTGTAAGTACAAATAAGATATAAGAATCACATTATATACAATCATCAGTGTTTACAATTTACAATGCTACTCAGTATCAAACTAAAATTATGCAAATGACCTTGTTATTGCACATTTAAGTGCTATGATGAGCTCTAAAACCAGATCAAAACTCTTCTAAAAGTTCATTCTGTGGTCACACACCTTATTGCAACTACTTTCTCAAGAATCCTGGATAAGAAAGGATAGGGAGTTGTAATGGGTAGTGTTAGGGTGAAGGTATGGGATAGGCCATGGAAATAAATGTCCCATAAGTATAGCGGGACATATTTATTGTGAGTATATGACTATTTTCTGACTCCAGGGGCAATGATTTCCCTTCCAGCTTCAGGAATGAAGCAGTATTTAAGTCCATCTAATGCACTTCAGTCGTTTGTCTGATGACAGATGGACAAATAGCACATAGAGCTGCTGGGTGGGATCAGTAGCAACGCTTCTGGCCCTTTGTTTTGGATTATCTGTGGGATAAACCAAGTCCAGGTAGAGTGCATCACACTACCCTCTGTGTTTTCCTCACCAACCATGCTAAGTCCTTCCTGTCTTGTGCTGTGCAGCACACATGATGTTTTCCACTGTGGTCCTATGAAACTTTATGGCAGCTAAGGTTTTATCAGTCCAGGAGAGGTTAGAGCAGATGCAAACTTTGCCATAAGGACACAGCAGATACTGCAGGTTCTGAGAGTGTGAGGAACCTCCTACCATCACTATAACTACTGATTTCCTCCCACTGCTGCTGCAGTAGGATCATACCGAGATCACACTGATTCCGCATCAGGTTCTCCAGAGGTTCTTCCTTGGAGATCAGCTTGTAATCTGACTCTGGACCTTCTGACATTTAGTTGATTACGTCTCTGAGATTTCTGCAGCTTTGCTGAGTTTTTTTCTCTTCTGTTCTTTAGGTCTTTTATGTACTGGTTAGAATGGGACCTGCAGGATTCTTTGACTGGGGGACCATCGGAAATGAAGACGATGATTCACTCTAACAAATGCTCTAATGATTCACCATTGCTCTGTCTGTCATCACAGAAAAACAACATAGACCTATATATTTCAGACTGACCACAAAAACTACATGTATTGATCCTATTATATTCTGTAGCTTTAGTCGGTCATAAATTGTGAAATAAGTGGAGATAAACCAGATAATGTGTCCACAGATAGAAGTAATAAAGCAAAAACTTTTATCGATAGTAACACACAAATAAGAGTAACATTTTTAACAGGGATGACAACACTAACTGTGTTTATTTGAGAACTACTTATAAAAATTATAAGCATTTGTAATCATTTATAAATGTATTAGAAATTGTTATTAAATTTGGTGGCTGGCACAGGACTGACATGATTTGACAACATCAAAGCTAACTGTGCCCGATAAAGAAACAGAAATTAAAGAAATCTGTTATCAGAAAATGTTGTGTTTGCTGATGACTCTCTTGTGTTCAATAGGGATTATTCATGAGGTTCAATGAGACAGCAAAACCACGGATGATTCAAGATGGATGTTTGTTATTATTTTGGACTCACATCTTTTATTCTAACAGCCACAAAAAGTCTGTTAGTAAATCAGTCCACTATCATTTTAACTACATCTCCATAATAACGGTTTCCTTTCAAAACAGGATCCAGAAAAAAATCTTCATGTTTTATTTTCTACAGGTTGGGCCACTTTAATTATATTTTTACTGCTTCTTCAAATACATAAATTATTAGTCAAATACTGCAGCTCCATGAAAATGCTGCTGCCAGAGTCCTCACAGGACCAGCGAAACGAATCATACCAGAACCTCTTCTAGCATCACTGCAATGCAGAGGTGGAAAGTAACGAAAGACATTTACTCAAGTTACTGTATTGAGTAGGTTTCTTGTGTATTTTGTATTTTTCAAGTAGTTTTTAAAATCGGTAATTTAAATTTAACTTGTTGACGTTTTGAGTGAAGTATTGTATTTCGTTACATTACAAATCCCATCCGCTACTGAGTAAAAAAATAAAACTTTGGAAAACCTCTCAGAAAGACAAAAAATCGGTGCCCGGAAGCACTACAGCGAGTGACGTGATCAGCATGTAGATCTATGCTACCAGGCGCCAAGTCTTTCTGTAGGAGATTGGGAACTCCAGATGGAGGTGGATCAGGAGTAGCGACTTGACGGGTTCTCAGAGAACGTTTCACTAGAAATGCTAGCTGAAACATCGAATTCTGCTGCCCAAAATGACAAAAATCCTATGGCCATTTGAAAGACTGCTTTTCATTTAAATTCAAGAGGGCCAACAGCATCATCATGCAATGCCAGATGTGTCTGCCAAAGGTGACTGAACTGGCAGCATTCAATAACTCCACATCTAATCTAATTTCAAGCACATTTTGGTTAGTTCCCCTGCATTGGTACTTCAAACTAAGTTTTTTTTAAATGTAACTAAGTAGCCAATTAGCAAAACATTACCCAAACAATTGGCTACTTGCTAATTTTGTCTAACACAGGGGTCCCCAACAGTTTTTTTGATGGGTATATTTAAAAGTAATTTTTTACTTAAAATACATTTAAATTAACTACTTATTACTTTTACTTGAGTAATTTTTCTGATGGGTAATTTTACTTGTACTTGAGTAAATATTTCATCCAATTATTGGTACTTTTACTTGAGTATGATATTTTAGTACTTTTTCCACCTCTGCTGCAATGGGTCCATGTTTATTAAAAAGGAGACGTTTAATTTTGGGTCATAAAGTCTTTGGCTAAAGCAGCTGCTGGTCATGTAGGAACCATGTAGACTCTACATGGTGTAGAACCACAACCACCAAAGAGGAGGCGTCATTTTGTGCCTTTACTGCTGATATCAGAAACAAACTGCCTGAAAACTGGAGAGATTCAGAAACTGTTTTTTAACTTTATCAGTAACCAACATTTTAGCAGCCAGGAGCTTTTAATCAAAGAATCTGATTCAATAATATATTTTCTGTTGTAAGAAGAGTTTGAAGATCTGGTTAAACTTATTTACCTTAAACTTAAACATTTCCTTACTTAATGTCTTTCTTATTATGATAATGAAACATTCTGGGCTGTCTTTATGTCTAAATCAGGTTGTAGGAATAAACTTACTACGTTTAACCTTCTAAATGTTAAACCTTTCTATAAAAACCGGACCTAAAGAGAAAGTTTAAGCTCTTCTTCCAGAAGGGATCTTTATCTTTGCTAATGCGTCCTTCCTTTCTGATGGAGCAGCACCACCATCTAGTGGACATTTTTGGTACTACTTGGTCCTTAAGAGCAGATTTGGATGAAAAGAAAAAACATGTTCAGTTCCTTCCTTATCAGAGGAACTCAACAGTTTAAATGCAGGAATCTGTATTAGACAATATAAAAAAAATGAACATCAACATAATAGAACCTGATGAAATCCAAAACTTCCTACCCACATGTTTAGACAGAATAAAAAAAAAAATAGCAAATGAATTAGCCCGAATTTTTAGAGACAAATAAAAAAAAATACTTTTTATTAAAAGCAATTAAAGAAAGTCTGATTCCTCCTCTGAAATAATTAAATGTATAAATGTAAACTTTTTAGTTCTCCGTTTGTACTACTTAACTTGTCTCTTCCGTAGGATAAAGTTCATGTTATAGTTTCAAATAATCTTGACAAATACACTTTGAATCTCGTTCCTAGTGCAGGAAATGGATTAAAAATACTTGAAGGTGAAGGAGGAAAATGCTTCCAACTGTAGAAGAGGTGGAATGAGAAGCTTTGATCCTGAAGACAGGGTTTGGCTCAGATGACTTTAGACATATTCATACCGCTTTTCGTTGACTATAAGGGGTGTATATGTCGCGCTTTTTCCCCAAAATGTGCGCGCCCTATAGTGCGTTTCCTAGTGCGTGCGCGCTCTATGTGGTGTTGTTACCGCGACGCTTTTGAGACCGCCGGAGAACCCAGCGGGGGAAGTGTGGGCGCGTGATTGTGTATAAAAGCTTTCACGCTAAATGGACAGAAACTGACGCCTATGGTGATTTTTAAGAAAAAGACTTTGCCTATTAAGAATTTTCCAGCTGGAGTGGTTATTAAAGCAAAATGAAAAGGGCTGGATGACAGAGGTGATGAAAGCGTGGCTGAGGGCGGTGTATGTAAGGAGACCAGGTGAGCCTTCCACGCATCACCATCGCTGTTAATCTGTGACTCATGCGTGCTCCATCTCACAGCCGATGGGAAAGTGTTTGGCGTGGAAACAAATGAGCGCTGTGCTGCCGCCCGTTATCCACGGGGTCAACAGCGAACTTCAACCGCCGGAGCCATACGGTGTGAAGCGGCCGTTCAAAATAAGGCTGCGAAGGGCGTGGGAGCCGGTATGGATGACGAGACGGAGACCGCAGTTTCATCGAAAAAATGGAAAGGCGGCGCGAGACAGAGATTCACGCCACCGCTATTGATGATCATTACGCTTGACTAACGGTCTGCTGTGGCACCGTTGTTCGCTTTTTGCAAAGCCGCATCATTTCCGCAGGAGCCACACGCACGGAAAGTGACCTGGACAGCCGCGAAGGGAAATTAAGTACGTTCGATTTAATAGCCAAGTTTAATCAGAAACAGAGGATGATGACTTGATGGCTTTGATTAATACTTTGTAATAAATACATGAATAAAGCACAAACATACTCAGTTTTACTCCCGCTCTATTTTTAAATACGCAGTAGAGTATGTACCTGTATATAAAACCCGCACCCTATAGTCCGGTGCGCCTTATGTGTGTGTTAAATACATTAATGGCACACATAACTGAGACTGTGCCTTTTAGTACGGTGCACCTCGTGAAAATACGGTATGTCTTAATGTTCCTTTTTCTGCAGATTTGGTGGACAGTGGAAGCTGTCTTGCTGATAAAGTCTAACATCCACCTCTGGAAATGTGTTGGAAGGGGATTATTCAGAGACACAAAGACTTTTAGTTCTATTGGGATCTGAAATTTCTCAGTTTCTATCAAAAATCTGTTAAAACTACACAGTAAAGAGAAATAATACCAACATGTTAAGGCGGCGAGGAATAATCAAGTGGAACGCATGTTTTCTAAGTCAGATTAGGTTCTTTGTTTTCATAATGTGTTGAATTTTAATGTTTGGTTTATAGACAGATCATGTCTGGTGGAGTAAGGCATCCCTCAGGGCACCTGCTAAGCTTCAAATACATTATTTAGTGTTTGATTATATAAGTATTAAAGCAGGAAGAACTTTTCTTTTAGAGGTTGAGAAGGGAGCAAAGAGCCTTTATGGCATTTTCTATTTTTCAACAAAAGTTATTAGATTTAAAAATTTTAAATTGTAAGATTTGGGTTTACTAATTGTTTGTTTTATTTTTGTTTAAAAAAAATGAAATTATTAGAAGTAAAGAAAAATAGAAAAATCTCTGACTGTGAGGAGAACGTTGATAATCAGGGAAATGATCCTCCCGGAGTCCACATGGTGGCACTGTTGCACCATAAATAAGTGAGCTGTGATGTATGAGGTTTTTGTAGAGTGTTTCCTGTCACTGTGAGCCTCACAGCAGAGCAGTAGGACCAAGGGCGTAGGTTTGATTTGAACTTTGGTGGGGACACTATTGGTCGGGTGTCATTGGTGCTGCAATATGCGTGAGTATCCGTACCGATAAAGACAAATTCGTTGTTAAAAGAGAAAAGCATAATTTTGCTACATTAATAAAGCCCTTATAAGCTCTACACTCATTAGATGCTGTTTCTTCTTTTCAATGTTTGAAGTATCACCAGCTCTGATGAATGTGGAATTAGGGACTGTTTTCCACTTTGAAAATGGTTTCATTTGAATGACTAATAGAGAAGGTAAATACAGTATTTTCTTTTGAAGATATACAATTGTGCAGAGTTAAACCCCACTCTTATATTTTACCTACTACTATGCTCTCTCTGTATCAAGCAAAATAATACATTCATTAAAATATTAACTTCACTATAAAAGTTGAACATCTGGGCTGTAGTTACTCTATATAGCCCATTTCATGTATTTTATCTAGGGCTGAAAAAATGAATCGTATTAATTGATTATTAATTGATTATTAATTGATTATTTCAAGTCGTCTATAAAACATAATATAAATGTAAAATAAATGTCCCTTTCCCCTATAGAGCAATCAACTTAGATCAGTAATTATAC
>JAGKQL010000071.1:636829-648287 GCA_018398635.1 Cyprinodon brontotheroides | reverse complement strand
TTCAGCATGGGGGTGAGTAGAAAATGAAGGCTAATCATGTTTTGGGTGTACTATTCCTTTAAGCGTTGGAAGAGTGAATTGAATGAAAAATTATCTACTTTTATTCCGTCTTTCTTTTTCTGTTGTGTTGAATGTTGCTTAATTATTAGGTTTTCTTTGGTTAAGGTGTTTTTTTTAGTTCATTTAGTTTTACAAGGTTATTCTGTCAGGCAGCTTTTGGCTGGTTGGTTTCAGTAGAGATATGTTGTCTACTGATTTCTCAAAGGTGACAAAGAAGCATGACAACAAAATTACCCGTAGCTCTCTGTATAGTAATGACAGTGTAGCATTGGCAGTGGGAGATATTTTTTGAAACATCTGGGTGATGTCTGCTGCATATATAGCTATGGTAAATATGCCAGTAAAATAGAACAGGTGAAACTGTTGCTGCAGACAGAATTAACCCTGAATAGGCTCTTTGAGCAGGTGGCACTGTTTACACAACAGGCAATAAAACTGTCCCATTTCGACGTCCCTCCATTTGCTAAGGATGAATTCATTATTACAGAACTTTTCTGATATGGTGCCTAACATTTAGGACTGATCAACTCCCGCCCCCCCCCTGCCCACCAGACCCACTCCTCACCTCCTCTTTGCAGTCAAACAACCTGAAACCTACAATAATCATCCAACTTCAAAACTATATAAAGTGGAGCTCAACCAGCAAGAAGGACAATATCAACAAAGGTATGTAAACTGGCTTTAAATAATATTGGATCTCTGTAAGGAAAATCATTTTAAATCAATTTCTTAATTAAAAAATGTAGACTATATATTTCTAACAAAGACATGGCTAGATGAAAACAATGAGATGCTGATTTCAAGACCCAGCTTGAGCCATGTTTCTGAAAGTTTACAGGCCTCAGATGTCCAAATCAACCACTTTTTCAATGATTTTAATGAATTCTTATCTGTGATATGTGCTGAACACAGTGTTGGGACTAACGCTTTGTTAAATAACGTGTCACAGTAGCCACTTTAATTTTGAACTATTTATCAATGTAACTAATTAGTTAGTAAAAGACAGTAACACGTTTGTCATTATTACACTCTAAACAGATTTTTAATTCTTTATTTTTCGTGGTGTAAGCGCATTTTACAGTTACATGCACATATAAGAGCACATGCGGCACCTAACAACCATGTGGAACTTCAGCATGAGCACAGAGGAGAGACATTGGTGCTGTCACAATCAGAAAAGTAGGACCTAGTATTCAAGTATTTGAAGACAGACAGTAAGATTAAAAGAAAAAGTTAATTGGAAACTGATTTGCAGAGAATAGTCTAAGGCAGGAACCTCTGCAGAGAGAGAACACAGGTTAGTGACCACGTCTATCTGTCGGAGGATGATAATGAACGTGTGAGTTACTAACCTGGTCTTAAAATTTTGTCCCTGCCCAGAGGATGACGTTGGTGCCCACTGGTAAGCCGCCAACAAGACGCGGCGGTTGACACTCAGAGAGGGTCAGCCTCTGAAGTCCAAGAGGTCGAAGAACAGGCAGGAGATCAGAACCAAGCAAATGAAGGAAGGCAGGATAATCCTGAGGGCGAAGCCACAGCCGGTGTCGAGGATGTGCTCAGAAGTCAGAGCCAGGAGATCAGAGGTCTAAAGAAGTACCGAAGGAAATTCAGGACGGTGTCAGGAATCATTTCCAGGTTTGGTACACAGGCAGAATCCATCAGGACTCCAAGGACAGGTCAGGCAAAGAGATCAGAACAGGGACAGGCAGGCTCAAGGGTCAAAAGGCAGAATAGGTCAGGATCAGGTAAACAGAAACATTTAGGTACGGTAGTGAACTCTGAACAAAGGCTCAAATCTGGCACTAATGACTGGTGGAAGGCTGATTAAATAGAGGCTGACGCAGGTAGATCTGATTAAACTCAGCTTCAATTCATTTCAGTTTATTTATAAAGCACCAATTCACAACACATGTCATCTCAAGGCACTTTACAGTTCAACCGGATCATACAGTCAAATTAACCAGATGAACAGTAATGAGAACTAGACAAAACATGGCAGCTGAATCAATTGAGTTATCAGGCCAGTCATCAGTTCCAAGTTTTCTCTGGGTCTCTGGAGGGGGTCTCTGGGAGACTCTGATTCTAGAAAGGGAAATCTAAGAGGGTCTGACAGAGGAGAAGGAGCAGTAAAGGGGTCTGGCCGGGGAGAAGGGGGTTCTAGTTTGGGGACTAGACCGCTAAAGGGCTCTGGCTCATGTAAGGGCTAAGGCTTGAGAACTAACCTGCTATAGGGATCACGTTTGAGAAAAACTTCCTTACAGGAAACAGAAGGAGGTGGCAGGAAGAGAAAAGGGTCACTCGCCCCCCTAAAAAATCAAAAAGTTCAGACTCAAAAGCTGGTGGGGACCCCAAACAGTATCCTTGCACATGGGTGCAGAAGGGTTGTGACTCCTGGAATGAACCAACAGAGACCCTGGAAGCAGGAAATGTGTGGAAGCAGAGTGTCTGGTATGGCTAAGCAGAATTCTCCCCTTTACCGGACAGGATCTCACTCGGTGTCTCTCTCCACCGCAGCAGAAACACAGGTTCAACCAATGACGTCCGTTCTTCTCCTCCTTGGACAAGAGCCGGCATCCCAGCTTTATCGAATTGGGATTTGGTGTTTGGGCCGGACCAGGAACAGACACAGGTGCAAAGGGAGTGGGTGAGGAGCTGGTTCAGGGCTTACTGATGTCAGAGCTACATCTTACATTCCGTGAGATGTATTTTTTTATGTTTTCAGATGTATAGCCCTTTAACTTAATTATTTAATCCATTAATTAATAACAAGCACCTCATATTCTATAATTAAAATTTTGTTTTTTTTAATTTTAAAAAATGTAGTTTTACTGGTTAGTTTTAAAATAAAGAACATAACTTAACATTACAGCTAACGGGGTAACATGAAACAGGAAGATTTGATGTCTGTGGGGAAATTAAAACGAAGTACAGAATTAGTGTGAAGTCTTGAACAGATAAAAAGAACTGTATAATATATTTAAGTTTCAGTTTGACTCAACATGTGCCTATTGCCCACCAGCCTCACAGCCCCGCCTGACGTCACATCCAATCTGGACAACGGATTTATTATATTTTCAATGGTCATCAGATATTTCTAATGTTTCTGTAACTGATGTTTCCCTATCAAACCATTTTTTCTCTTAACATTGAAACAATTTTCCCACTGATCTAATAACCAAGAGATGCCAGAAGAAATCATGTTATCATGGACAGTACAATCAAAAACTTTACCTAAACTTATCCTACTCCTTCTGTAAAGCTGGACATAAACTGTATGATATTTTCAATCGTTGTGCTCAGGTACAGTTCAAAGTGTACGACAAAATTGCTAAGTTTAAAAGTTCAGCAGCTAACGACGTATGTTTTCTAGCTCTTATTACCGCCCAATCCTCTCGATGTGCGATTTTACCAGCCTCATTACTCGCACCTCAGAAACCACATCGCGTCTGGGACTGGGCTAAGCGCCCAGAAGATGGCCCTGGTCGTCAGACTTTGGCGGTCTGGAAGAAGAAGATGAACTCCTTTGATTGCACATGTTAGGTTGCACATGTTGATGATTATAAAATGAATGTGTGTTTATGAAACATTTGTGCGGGGATGCTCCACTCTGTCTCATGATTCAGTCAGGGACCATCCTGCCTGTCATTCTGATGGAGCATTCTGTCTTTATGAGCTGATCAATTGTTCTGTCAATAGCTTCAGTATTTTGATTAACCATGTTTTCATGTTCTGTTAATAAAACTCTCTGCGGAGGAGGTCAGTGGAGACGGTGTGTTTGTGTCTGGGGTTCAACTGTCTCTCCTTCTGCAGAAAGTAGTTCCATTACTGTGTATTTTAGTTCTTCTTTTGCAAAACTACATTTTATGAACCCAACAGCACATGCGCAGTGAGTGAGGTTCTCGTAGACACTCATAGCTTTTACCCACTAGCACCTCATGAGGAAATGAAATGAATTTCAAAAATAAAGTTTGATTTTCTCCTAACCTTACAATTACTTATCAGCAGGTGGTCGTTAGAGGCTAACCGCCCCTCATTACCCCGTATACTACACAGCGCAGGATGCCCGATGATGCTGAAACTCGCCCGATCCAAATAATTCTCGCACACGACTGAAGAATCGGCCAGAAAAGGTAAAACCCGTAGGGAAGTGTATGGCCTTCTTAACTCAGTAGCTGAGCTGGTTGATCATCTCCATTCTAAAGTCACATGCATTGTTGAAACTATTGCTCCAGTTACAATGAACGTTGCCTACAGAGAAATCCTCCAACAGTGAGAAGTAAAAAGTGGGAATACCGAAAAGGCAAATTTAGGTGACGACAGTATGGACTCAAAAATGTTTAATGGTGTTGACCGGTTCCCCTATTGTGTACAAAAAAATGTTACCTGATGAGACAAGTTGCATGCACAATCAAGATTGGCACTAAATCCTATGGAGGATAAAAACGGACAAAATCAAGCATAAATGCAGAAATAAATGAATGCTCAAAAAGTATGATTAATACGACAATTGATTTAATCATGTTCTCATTTTTTATTGGTGTTTATTCAATATTTATTAAATTTTTTTTATTCATAATTGTATTCGTTTATTCATTCATTAATTATTTTATAATTCATTAATTTGTTCTTCGTGCACGCTCTGTTTAAAAGTTCCGGTTTGCATTGCTCATACAAGTTTACTTTCCAAAAGAAGATTTGCAATTTTTTCACCATGTCAGACCACGTAAGTAAAAATGGGGTCGAGCCCATATGACGGCCCTACTTTTAACATATCACCAGAATGATGGAGAATTAGGAGGACCACTTATTTTGAAAATCTACCCAGAACATCCTCCACTCTACCTCTAATCAACTGGAGTCAAGCAAGTGGGACAACTATAAACCTTAACGCTGTGTAATGGTAAATCTGAATCTACAGTAGTTTCTCTTTTTATACTTATGTGAAACTAAGAAGGACGTTGTTTGAATTTAAATTGCACTGTTAAATACAAACATTTAACCTTAAACTATTATGGTGAGCATGTTGGTGTGATGTCATTTGCAAAAGAACCAGTGGAAGCAGAAACCTTTCCTATTTGTTCTTTTACCACCACACTTAATTTGTCTCTCTGTCTCCGTTGTTCACTGCTTCTGGTCTCTGTTCTCTGTCATCAGTCCAATGAATCAACTTTCATTTAACAGAGTGTGAGGCCCTCTAGTGGATGTTGTGTAGTATTGTAGGTTTTTGTACAGAGTTCTGGTGTTTCCTGTCACTGTGGGCTGCACAGCACAGTAGTACACAGCAGAGTCTGTCATTGCAGCAGAGGAGATCAGCAGCTCCATCTGGGTTTTATCATCACTCAGTTTGAAGGAAAAACCAGGAACTGGATCCAACATTTTGCGTCCTATTCCAGAGTAAGAGATCAGGAACTCTGGAGGTTTTCCAGGATATTGTCGATACCAGAAGAAATAATCAGAAGTAGCTACTTGTCTGGAAAAATTGTAGCTCAGAGAAACAGATGTTTCTTCTAAACTGAAAACTTCTTCCTTATGTGGAGTTAGTTGATCGCAGCTGACACCTAAAGAAAACACATTTAACTATTATTATTTTACAGACGTCTTTGTAGTGAGACTTAAACATGTTTTAAAAAACTTTTGTTTTGAACAAGCTGAAGGAGGAAATATATGTTACCAATATACAAGTTTTATAAGTGAATTATTGACACAAAGGAAGGTAGAATCTGACCTGTTAGAAGTCCAGCAACAAGCAGAGAAAGTCCATAATAGTCCATGTTGATCAGAGTTAATGTTTGAACTGTGTTGAATGTGGAAGTTTGTGTCTCTTCTATAGTTCAGTAACAGCTCAGCTCCTCCCTGAAGCTCTCAGCTCCCCTTCCTCCTGCTTAACACACTAACAGCTTCCTCTGACAGAATGAGCTTCATAACTAAGAGCAGTTAAACTAATGTTCATGCTGCTGGTTAAAGTTACACCATTAAAGGTTTCTAAAATAAGTCTGCTTTATTCTTTCAAGATAAACTTTTGTAAATCTTTAATCCTAACCAAATAGAAATAAATTGTTTGTTTATATTATATCAGTGGTTCTCAATTGTACTAAGAGCTGATCTGTTTAATCTATTTCTAGTTTTCATGATGACTCTACAGCATTTTGGCTCTCTTCTCTTGTGGCAAAGGGGATCCTTTGCTCTCCCTCAATGTTCTTAGTTGAGCTATGTATAAAACACAGATAAGTTAGTTAATTATCATAGGCCTAACTTTTTTCAGGACATTTGGTCAACTTTACGTTGCAAGCAAGATGACTTGTGGATTTGTGAATTCACAAACTCACAAGAATACCTCCTGTCAGGAGCCAGCAGAAATGTTTTGCTTCGATACGGATATGTTTCAGACCAATGCTGTGATGTGTACGACATCAACGCCAACCAGAGGCTGAAGGCTGAACTAAAAAAGTCATGGCTGCAACCCATTTTAGCTGGAATAACCGTTTTCCTTAAAAAACTGCTTTAAGGTGGTTTTCGAAGGATTTGCTAAGACAGAGTTGATTTATCAGCCAACCCCCATACTTGTGTAAATGTTAAATTCAAATGCCAGTGATGTGCAACAGGAGGACCTCTTGATGTCACACATCCCTCTATGAAGTTGATTTGAACAGCTGACTTCAATCAACTCTCTCTTTAGAGACTGGCCCATGAGTCTTGCCAGGCGAGACACACACCGGTTCTTGAGCTGAAAGCTATGCTACATAGCAACCAAATCCCTCTGGAGAACAGTGTGCTTGCTAGACTGAGTCAGATTACCTATCCTATGATCCAGAAGGAGCTGATCATACCTGCTGACCTGTGCCATACTGGTCCTGCCGCTGCCTGAAGCTGTGTGCATGCTTTCTGAGCCACCGCTGCCTTGGCCGCGGCTACCAGCCAACTGCTGTTGCTAAAGGAAAACATAAGGCTTCAGTGAGTTATAAAACTAACTGCTGCAAAAGTTCCCCCTTGTTATTGCATCGTGACTAATCCTCCTTGAGAGCTGCTGCTGGATGAATGGACTTGTCAGGGTTAGTTGTGGTTTGAGGACCCAAACGCAGAGGCAGAGAGGCTGAGGAGATCTCTTGCAGTTTAATGGGGCAAAAAGTAAACAAAGGCAGGAATGCAAAAATCCAACTAATAATGAAAAGCAAACCAGAACTATGGAGACATCTGGGGAAAACCAAACACGAGGAGCCAGGGAGAGACGAGGAACGTAGACCACAGCATGGGAAGACAGCTAAGACAAGGAACCAACAAAGAGTGAGAGCAGAGGGAGAGCATATATAGCTGACAGAGACAAAGGGAGGGTTAACGAGCTGACAAGTGTGTGTGTGTGTGAGAGGAGACAACGAGGGAGCCAGGAAAGGAACACACACACACACACACACACACACACACACACACACACACACACACACACACACACACACACACACACACACACACACAAGAGGGCAACAGAGAACAACAGAAAAACATGAGAACTAACATAAATCTAGAAATTACAACAAACTGAATTAAACCAATAAATCAAGAAAGCAAGGAGCAAAGTAAAGAACAACAGAACCAAGACCATGACAGGACTGGATCGAAGATGGGCTCCCGAACCAAGCCAACAAGTCCCTTCCATTCCACTGAACCAAAACGTTTTATTTTTTTTATTTTATTTTGATTGAGAAGTGCTCTGCTTGGTTGAACTAGGTAGAATAGATAGTTGGGTTTGTGTTTTATCTGAAAGAATCTTTTTGCTTCAACTTCCAATGATTTTAAGAGTTCTGAACTGAAGGCTAATGCTCATTTAGTGGACTTAGGTCCATCATGGTGTTACCATCTGTATCTTGAGAGACTGCTACAGTGGACTGGCTAGCATCCTTAGCTCCCAGCTATCTCATGTCCAGCCACATTGTAGAGGCCACGTTACAAGCTCCAACCTTTCCTTTCTTTCTGCTGGACCCACTGAACCTGACCTCCTGGGGCCAAATACTCTAGCTCATTCTCTTTCAGCTTCATGACAATTTAATACATTTCTAAGTCATTGTCAATTTTTTACTTGAAAACCAAATGAAAATTGACTGTTTTGATTGCATTTTACATCTCTGCATCAGGGGGTCTGCACATTTATCTGCTGCTATGTCAAACACCACAAATGAATTTAGCTTTAAAACTTCAACATTCCTCAGAGACTCTTGAATGGATTCTAAACCCATTTTCCCCCTTTTTATTTGCTTGATTTACTTGTGCCAGCACTGTTTAGTGTATGTGTAAATACTAGATATGATAATATTCTGAAGGGAGTGAACCCAAAGAAAGGCCCCAGGCCCCGACAACATACCAGGGCAGGCGTACTGACTCCAATCATGATCAAGCACTTCGAAAGTCTGGTAAAAGAACACATCGTCTCCAGACTTGCATGTTCTCTCTGAGCACACATGTGTTGTCTCCGGGTACTCTGGCTTCCTCCCACACTGCAAAAACATGACTGTTAGGTTAATTGGCCTCTCTAACTTCTCCCTGGTGTGATTGTGCACTTGAATTGTTGTTTGTCCTGTTTGTCTGCGAAGGACCGGTGACCTGTCCAGGGTGTACCTGGTACACACCTTGTAGATGTCTGGAGATAGGCATCAGCACCCCTTGCGATCACTTTTGGGGATAAGCGTGTCAGAAAGTGGATGGATGAAAAATGCATAGTTTTATCCTCAATTTGAATGACCTATTAATTAGCTATATCTTCAAGTTCTAGTTATGTAATACATTTATAATCTTCTGGTAAACTTCCCAACACAAATCAAGCTGCTACTGCTGCTGTGATGGGCTAAAAACCTGATGTGGGAGGCAGATACCCAGTCAGCTTAAAGAATTTTACTGACTGTCCCTCCCATTTGTGAACAGTTTCCTCAGGAACCTTCCCTCATCAATCCGTGTAGCTCAATCTGACTTTTTCACAGTATCAGTCTGGCTTTTGCCATGTTAGGATCAAGCTACTTTTAGGAGGATTAGATGGAGATAAATACAGCTATTTAGAGTGTAAATAACTCTAAATTTGAATGTGGCACCTTCTTTTATGGTATCCAGTATAGATGGTGTTAGGACTCCAGTCTGTGTGGTCTGTGTGTTTGTCTTCTTTTCCTCCACCAGGCGGTGCCTGGTCCTGATTCTCCTCCTCACACACCTGCAAGGGGTTACCTCGTTAACGGAGTGTTCTTAAGCTGCTGGACTGCCACTACCTCGACACCAGAGTGTTTGCCAGTTTTGGGGTACTCTCTAGCCAAGATGAGTTTTGCTGAGTCAACTGAGTTTTTGTCAACCTGAGTCTTAACATTGTTTTTTGTTTTCTTTGCTCTCTCGGCAGGAAGTCATCCTGCAAACTGGATTTTTCGGACCTTCTCCTCTGGAATGATCAACCGAAGCTTCAAACTGAGCTGAGGATACAAACTGAGGTTTGGATCCACTTTTCCCTGAGGAAACATTTGAGCTTCTCACACTGAGCAAGGGATTCATCTGCACAACAGTCTGTTCATGTACCGCAGGAGGAAATCTGAGTGGCAGTCAGTCTTTTCTCCATTCATCTACAAGCAACCGCGATTCTAGGTAACCCTGTCCGTCCTCCACCGTGATGAGACAAACACCGGAACACATTCCTCACCTACTGGAGTCTAAGAGTCAACCTAATCTCTGGAAACGTGAATCTGCCAACCTTTTCTCCTCTTTAAGTTTGAGAGTCAATTCTCCCACTGAACCTGAACTAACCGCAGTGTCTTCCCCTCACCTTTCAGTTCCGGTTGAGCAGTGTTCAGAGCAACACTGGAACCTCCACAAAACTTCTCAATAAACCTGTTAAACTTTTTCCCTTCTCTCTGGACTGGTTTTATCTGCATGTGGGTCCGAACTCTTTTGATAAAATCATGACAGACGGTTTTAAAACACTGTGAGGCAACCTTTTTATGACAGATTTTAACAACTAGTTGTTTATATATATATTTTTTTTTTATAATTTTCTATTCTTTTTAAGCTAGAGCATGTCAGAAAAGCTAGTCTACATATATTTTGATCCTTGTTTTAATAAAAGAGAATGAAAATATAGTAATATGGGTGTTGCTGGGCTGATCCCATCAGGAGGCAGAGGTTTAAGATTAGCTTTGGATTTAATCCTGTATTTTTAGATTGTATGTATACCAGGTAAAATCATTGTCCCTTTGAAATAAATAAATAATAATAATATGATTGTCAGTAAATGCCAGTAGGAACTTGAATGTGATTATAACAGATGATCATTGGACAAAAGAGTACAGGATAAATAGCCAAAGTTCACTGAAAAACCAAAAAATTGACTGTTTTGACTAGAAAATTGCCTGAAATTGGAAGGAACCAGACTTTCACTCAGTTTGTCTGAAAATGTTTCCACAACATTCCAGGAGTCTTTATCAATTCTCTGAGCTGCACCAGTTCAACCTGTAGTTGGAGCACTGATGTATTTGATGAGCATTGAGGCCAATCCTCCTAAAACCACTCTAATTCAGATACAAAACAAAAACTTCTTGATTGTTTGAGTCTATTGTTTTGCATGGATTTGTGATGGACCATTTGAATCATGATGAGTGTTTAATGTCTTTGAAATACATTCAATGACTGAATTATTTAGAAACTGAAACCTCAATCCTTTGTGATGGTTTTTTTTACAGCCAAGTATGCTCTCTGCCCAAAACCGGCTGTCCCGCTTTGCGCCATGTGATTTTTTGGTAATTGTTGCCTGGTTTCTCCAGTATAAGAGTCAAGTTTGGGATTAAACTGTTTTTGTCTTGAGCATGTTAATAGGTTTGAAATTCATTGGTATATTTAGAGGAAAGGCTTAACACTGAGATTACTTTCTGCATTTAAAGGAGAGAGAGTAAAACAAAAATCTAGTGCAATAAATCCTAGGAAAACAAGACAAATGGTGAATGAGGCCCTCTAGTGGTTATAGTGGAGTACTGTATTTTCTTTTCTCTGCAGGTTCTTGTACAGAGTTCTGGTGTTTCCTGTCACTGTGGGCTGCAAAGCACAGTAGTACACAGCAGAGTCTGACAGACGGAGGTCCTGGATTGTAAGATTAAATGAATTCTTGTTGCCATTGAGTTCAGCATTGAATCTGTCTTTGAAATCCGGAGCTTTATCTCCTCCTGAAGAGAATCCTTTCAGCATGTACTTTGGGAAGCTGTTTTCTTCTTGTTTATACCAGAACAAGGTATAACCTGGATAGCTTGTTTTAAAACTACATCCCAGAGTCAAAGATTCTCCCATAACAGCAGCAGCAACATGTCCTTCTGTCTGCGTCACTGAGTCTCCTTTACACCCTGAGGAAGAACAGAACATGCAGAGGAAGAGATGAATCAATAAAGAT
>JAGKQL010000071.1:622928-634535 GCA_018398635.1 Cyprinodon brontotheroides | reverse complement strand
TTCTGATGAAAATGAAAAAGAGAACACATCTCTCCTATCCTGGCTTCTCTTCATTGGCTTCCTTAAATCAGAATAGAATTTAAAATCCTCCTTCTCACATATAAAGCCTTAAATGGCCAGAAGCTCCATCTGATATCAATCTGATTGTTCCTTATGTTTCTAACAGAGCACTACGCTCTCAATCTGCAGGTTTTACTAGTGGTTCCTATTTCTAAAAAGTAGAATGGGAGGCAGATCTTTTTGTTATCAGCTCACTCTCCTGTGGAACCAACTTCCAGTTTTAGTCAAATTAGGAGCACCCTGTCTACTTTTAAGGCTAGGCTTAAAAACTTTCCTTTTTGATATGCGCTTATGTTAGGAATCCAGTTTGTGTGTTTTATTCCCTCCACCACCAGGTGGTGCCCTGTTCCCCGCTGGGCCTCCCTGCACACCTGCGGCTCGTTAGATCATTACTGGAGGAGGTATTTGAGCAGTGGGCTGTCACTTCCTGCGACTCCAGAGTGTTTGCCAGTTTTGGGTACTCTAGCCAAGTTGAGATTAGCAGAGTCAAACCTATGCCTTGTTTCCCTGAGACTTATCTAGTTTTAGACTGTTCTTCGGCAGGAAGCCTTCCTGAGTAACTGGATACCTGGACCTTCTCTCCCCTGGAAGGATTGACTGAGTACACACTGAGCAGGGGAAAACCCCTCCACATGATCCGTTCATGTCCTCCTCGCCAATCCAAGTGACAGTGCGCTCCTTTAGTCCTCTGGGTCCAACGCTTGTCTATCTGTCCGCCCTCCAATGAGTTTCCTCTTCTCTGGATTCCTCACGGTCCCTGAACTGATCTCTGTGATCTCCCCTTCAGACTCACCAGTCCACTGAGTTCCAGATCCAACTTCTGCATTTCATCAACATTGAATATATCTGTTTAACCTTTTCCCTTGGTCTCTAAGTGGTTCTCTGCATGTGGGTCAGATTGCTTAAACCGATCATGACAGCTTAAAGTTAGGCTGAGGTTATCCTGAGCTATCGCTATAGTTTATGCTGCTATAGGCTTAATGCTGATTTACACTCAGAAACAAGTTTGTCTGTGCGTGTTTCGCAGTGAATGCAAATGCGCCTCTGCCCCTTCAGCAGACACTCTGCTGCACCTCTCCAAAATTAGTAGCAAACTGCAGACAGGAAGGCCTCAGATTGGACAAATCTATATCCGCTCTGCACTATGCATATTTCCTGTTTGGTACCTTACCAGTTTGTTTTGTTAGTATGACCGCCATTGTGGAAAACCAATCATGAAATGGACCAGCTACAAGAGCGAGGTGCGCAAGAATGCTAGCACCCTTTTTCCTACTGGATCCCCGTTTTTTTTTGGCCCTCATGTCCCTCCATTGTAGACAAACTTACCTCCACTTTCTCACCGCCTCAGCCGTTTCTAGACCCACAGCTAGTTTGTGATCTGCCTCTGGCGTTGTGGCGTGGACTAAGATAGCAAATCAAAATACAAATAAAAAATACATGCAACAAGCTCACTCCAACAGACTGCTGCGGGAGGAAAACCAGCCCTTTAGACTGCTGCAGGACATAGGGATCCCTTTTCATCACTCTCCTGCATTCCATCTCTGTTCTCCCACTGTGCAGAATCTGTTAGTTCAATCTCTAACGTTCTGCTGTCTCTGCTTTTTCTCATAGTAACTTCATTTGGTCTGTTCCTGTTTGGCTGTGACTTCCTCCTGGAGAGAAATATCAGCTGTGCTGCTTCCATCAACACCCTTGTTTAGATGTTGGAGCTTGGCCTGTTTTCCAGTGTAGTCCTGTTTCTCTGACTGTGACTAACTGGGTGTGCTCTCCTTCATCCTCTGACATGGGGAGCTGGCTCGGGAGCTAATCTCCCTGGCTGTGTGTTTGATGAAGTTAGGAAACTGAGTCTGGGAAGCATTTCTTGCATAAATATTATAATATTTTTATAATAATTTTATTTAAAGTATTTTGGATGGAGAGTATATAAAAGCTCTGACTCAATCATCCTAAACAAACACATTTTTACTCTTAAAAAAAATCCCAGCACACTCTTTTTCTCCCATGAGACTAAAACCCACGTCCTGCTTAAAAAAGCCTTCTCAAACACTTCTCACACAAAAGACGGAAAACAACCCGATTCATCTCGATTCATCAAAGACATTAAACATTTAAGACAACTGTTTTCCTTTCACACCAGAAAAAGGATGTGAGAACCTTGAATGCAGTAAGGAAATGTTTATCTATATTTTCCCTCTTGTCTAAAATAGGCAGGAAACCCCTTCTTTTCACACTTGCTTCAACTCCCTACATCTCAACATAAAGAATGAAACAATGCTACTTTTATTTAAATAAGAAAAAGCACAGTCTGATATCTCATTAATAGTTTCCTGGACAGGGTTGCCTTTACAGTTGCCTTTTGTATCTCTGCTTCTTTTTCTATGTCTGCTTCTGTCTCCTTGAACCCCAGTCGGGCCTCAGCAGATGGCCGCTCACACTGAGCCTGGTTCTGCTGGAGGTTTCTTCCTGTTACAAAGGGAGTTTTTCCTCTCCACTGTCGCTACAAGCATGCTTAGTGTGAGGGATTGCCTTAAAGTCAATGAGTCGATGCAATCAACTGGTTTTCCTTAAATAGAAAACATTGAATCAATTTGACTGGATAATATGGTTGAAATATAAAGTTCCTTCAGATGAAGTACTGTGAATGGGTGGTATATAAATAAACTGAATTGAAACCTTTCTCTGTGCTTGTGAAATATGCATCTAGGTGTAACTAACCAGGCAAAAAAAGTAGCAGTGAAACAAGATAACATATAAAAATGCAGTTAAATAAGGAGAGGTCCAGTTGTTAGCTATTGTTATGGTTAACCTTCAAACAATGAATTATAGGACCTTCAAATTTCTTAACAAATATAATTATTATTAGGCTGTCAAAAAATTAACGTTGTTAACGTGAGATGATTAAATTCTGGAATTAACAGAATATTTTTTTTTCAACGCATTAATGCAGTCCCGCATTTCCCACAATTCAATTGTCCGACATGAGGCAAGATGGAGGAATCAGAAAAACCTTTCGCTGGGCCGCTGGATGGACAGATTCGAGTATAAAAACTGTTGACACTGTAAGAAGGACTTTTCATTTCACTGAAGCATCATTCTTGGCGCTTTCGTCTGGTTTGGTCTGCCCGGTTTTCCATAGACTTCGTGGCTGCTTTTAGAAAATCCTATACACTACTGTTTATGCTCTAAAAACATTCTAAATGACTTTGTTTCGAGTAAATTCTGGGCGCTACCCACTCAGGACACTTGGAATACATTGGACGAGCAGTATAGGAGGAATATTGACACGTTTTTGTGGACTTTTATGGACCTTTCAGCCTCGGGCACCATAGACCTCCATTATTTGAATGTCAACCCGGAGCAGCAAGAAGCCTCCCAGATCTCCAGATGCATTTGAGATATCAAAAAAGTACTCCAGAGTGTTGTTCAGCATGGGGGGGTGAGTAGAAAATGAAGGCTAATCATGTTTTGGTTGTACTAATCTTTAAGTTGGTTATCTCTATCAACTTAATTTGGGATAACTGCTATCTGACTTTAAATTTGGGATAGTGACTATCCGGCTCTCTGAAACCAAAAATCCAGGATGTGCAGGTATTTACCCAACAACATGTTCTCAGTTCTCAACTATCCCGCTATTCTAAAACAAGGCCATGCCTGGATTTTGGGCCTTTGTGTTTGTAAGGTTGTTGCACAACAAACCTCTTCAAGTGGCTTGTAATGGGGGCGAACCTGTTTTCCTGCATATATCTCCAATCTCATCAGCCAATCGTTTTAGGTCTGAGTGTTAATACTATCAATTTCTTAGTGAATTGGACTCCAAGTGAAGGTTCTGCTTTGCCTTTGAGTATATTGGTTTCTATAGCTGTACTTCACGGTCCTACTACTGGATGTTTGCAGCCCTCTAGTAGATGTTGTGGAGTATTGCAGGTTCTTGTACAGAGTTCTGGTGTTTCCTGTCACTGTGGGCTGCAGAGCACAGTAGTACACAGCAGAGTCTGTCACTGCAGCAGAGGAGATCGACATTTTCATTTCTTCTTTATCCACTTCAAATGTTAGCCTGTTGAGCTTCTGCTCTGCCGCTGAAGGGGAGTGGGAAAACAGGAATTTTGGGGGTTCTCCTGGGTTTTGACGATACCAGAATAAAAAAAGCGCGTTGGCTTTGGTGAAGTTGCAGGACAGGGTAATAGTGCTGCCCTCTAAAGTGGACTCTTCATTCTTGAAGGCAGTAATTTTTTGACTTTGGACTCCTAGAAAGTAAAGTTATCTGCTTAATTAATTCAGCATAAAAAAAACTATTTCAGAAATATTTGTAGATATTTGAATACATTTTCAAAAGCCCTGAAAAATTTCGGTTTAATCTGACCTGTTAGAAGTGAGGCAATAAGCAGAGAAAATCCATAATATTCCATGATGATCATAGTTCATGTCATGTGTGTTGAACTGTTTTCAATGTGGAAGCTGTTGTCTCTTCTTTACTTCAGTAACAGCTCAGCTCCTCCCTTAAATCTTTGAGCTCCTCTTCTATTGGTGAGATACATGTTTTAGACTTTCAGGGGAAATTCAAGGTGGCAGTTTACACTACAGGGGGTGACAATCCTCACAGCCTTGGACATGTAACTATTGTACATTCTATTTCCTCTAGTTTTTCTTCATCCAAAAGGTTCTCCTGATGGTCCTGATAAGCAGTGCAATGCACAACAGAAGGAAGATCGGAAGTTTGAAGCACACAAAAGAGTGAGATGTAGAAAAACCCTGCACTCACATGTCACCACTCACTTTACTTTCATACATCCTAATTTACATGGAACTGGTCACAGCTGTATAAACATTTTCACTCCCCCTCTCCCCTACTCTAACTATATATGACAATCAATGTAAAAACTGTGAAGACTCCTATTATTTGTAAAAATAAGAAAGGCAAGACTATCATTAGGCTGTCAAAAAGAGACTTTGTCAAGACACCTCAAGGATACTGTGGCATTATGGTGGCGCATTTTGTAGCACTACTACCTTACAGCAAGAAGGTCCTGAGTCCAACGGAGTTTGCATATTGTCAGGGTTACTGGCTTCCTCCCTCAGTCCAAAAACATGACTGTTAGGTTAATTAGCATCTCTAAATTGTCCTTAGGTGTGAATTTGTGTTTGTATGGTTGTTTGTCTCTGTTTAATCCTGCTATGGATTGGGTGTACCCCACGTACCACCAAAAGACTGCAAAAATAGGTACCGGCCCCCAGTGGCCCTGATGGGTTGCGCGGGACAACATGGAAGGATGGACCTGAGGGTTACTTGTTACAACTTATCAAAAGCTGCTAATAAAATGGTTGAAAAAAGTCTGTCAGCTCACTCTATTTCGATTTACATAATTCGCATTTGCGAATAATGTGAAACAAATGTAAAACATATTTAGCTGCTGCATTGAATTAGATAATAGCTTTAAACTGATCATTGTAATATTAATGAAACAGTAATTATGACATGAGTTTCCAACTCCCATATTTTTATCAGGATCATACCTCCACACACACACATTCTTGTGGAGACTTTCTATTGACTTCCATAAGTTTCTAGAATCTAGCTGTGCCCTTACCCTATACCTAAAAATTACGGGTTCAGACCTAACGTACACTATAAAAACGATCTAGAAATAAGTAAAAATTGTCTTAAATTAAGATGTATTTACCCTTAATTTGAGTAGGTAAATGAAGATCAGTTTGCCAATGGAATTAGTATTTTTACTCTTAAGATAAGATAATTAGATAACATTCACTTGAAATAAGACACTTCAATTGTTTTTCTTATTTTAAATGTCAGTTGTCTTGTTCCATTGGCAAAATGTCTTTTTACCTCCTCAATCCAAGAAAAATGCACTTATTTTAAGAAAAATGACTTATCTAGATTTGGATTTTTAAGTGTAACCCTAAGCCTAAACAGCTTTTTATACCCATGGGGACCAGACATTGATCCCCCACTAGAGCACTTAGTAAGAAAAGCAAGCACACACACACACACACACACACACACACACACACACACACACACACACACACACACACACACACACACACACACACACACACACACACACGTAACATAATAAGAACCTGACTTAGCACCTGGAAACACGGTTCTTCTTAACTTTGCTCTGGGCAAACTCAGGTCAAGCTAAATAACACATACCGTATTTTTCCGCACTATAAGCATGACCGAATAAAAAGGCGCACTCTCAGTTATGTGTCCCATTTCTGTATTTAACACACACATAAGGCGCACCGGACTATAGGGCGCGTTTTTTATATACAGGTACAAGTCCTCTACTACCTTTAAATACCTCTACTGCGCAGTATTTAAAAATACAGCGGGGGCAAAACTGAGTATGACTGTGCTTTATTCATGTATTTATTACAAAGTATTAATCAAACCTGGCAGCTGGCCGTGAGACAGACACATCGCAGATGACACAGCGCTGTGATCACTCCTAAATTAACTTAAAATCCTGAAACCTGCCGACGGAATATGTTCGCTTTTATTGCCGGTATCCTGGTGCCTGCAGCTAAAATTATTTAGATGAAAAACACCTGCCAGCAGCCGCGGTGAACCCCAGGCTGCCCAGCCTACAGGCTGCTGATGAAGAGATTTCTGCTGTCAGCGCACCGCTGGTATGTGGGGGTCTGAGCGCCTCCGACAGAAATAGATAATCTGGATGAACTGACTGCAATTATGAAGTTTTCAGGTGGACTTTCTCACTTAAAACATATTAAAACTACTTTATTCCCACTGATCACAGCAAATATAGCTGCAAGATTTAGATTATTTAGATGAAAAACACCTGCCAGCAGCCGCGGTGAACGAAAGGATTTCTCCTGTCGGCGCACCGCTGGTATGTGGGGGTCTGAGCGCCTCCGACAGAAATAGATAATCTGGATGAACTGACTGCAATTATTAAGTTTTCAGGTGGCCTTTCTCACTTAAAAACATATTTATACTTATTTATTCCCACTGATCACAGCAAATATAGCTGCAAGATTTAGATTATTTAGATGAAAAACACCTGCCAGCCACCGCGGTGAAGCGGAGGAGACGCGCTCAGAGGCTGCCATTGAATTAAGCTTTCAGGGAGAAAAATAGAGCGGGAGCAAACCTGAGTATGATTGTGCTTTATTCATGTATTTATTACAAAGTATTAATCAAACCCATCAAAGTCATCATCCTCTGTTATCCTCAGCATTCCTCTGAATAAAACAGCTGCGCTAAATCAGACATGCCAGTTTCCCCTTCTTCGCTGTCAGAGTCACTTTCCGTGCAGCGCAGCTCCTCAGAAATAATGCCGGCTTTTGCGAAAGCTTGAACAACAGAGCCAGCAGACACAGTCCATCTACAATCCATCCGCAAACGGTGGCGTAACTTGCCCGGCGCTGCCTTCCATTTATCCTGAAACTGTGGTCTCAGTCTGTCATCCATCGCTCCCACGCCGCAGCCTTACTGTGAACGGCCGCTTCAAACCGATGTCGAGCGGTGGAAGTTCCTTTGTCAGACTCCTTTTTCACATCGGATAACGGCGAGCACAGCGTTCACCCAGCCTTTTCATTTGCGTTCTAATATCATATGTCATCAGAGCGCTGTCTGTCTCGGGGCTGCCAGCTCCCAGATCAGCTTCTCTGATTGGTTGATGCGGCGCGGCCCAGCAGCAAAACTTCAATTTTTCCATCTGGAGCAGCAGTAGCGCTTGGCGGTGCGATGCTTAAACGCCCCGACGTGGTTGCACCAAACGCCGCAGCTGGGACCTTTTGCTGCGCCTATACGCTACGTCAACCATTGACTTTGCATGTAAACTTCGCTGCTTCTGCTGCACCTGCTGGGTCCGGTTCACACCGATGTCGAGCGGTTGAACAGCGAGCACAGCGTTAATTTGTTTCCCCATGTTTTTCACATCAGCTGTGAGATGGGCACGCATGGAGTCACAGATTAATGGTGATGAGTGAAAAAAAAACACCTGGTCTCCTTACATTCAGCCACTCTTTCATCATCTCCTCAATGAGGTGGTCTCAAAAGTCGCAGTTACAACACACATAGGGCGAGCACCGCACCATAGGGCGCACCGCACATTTTGAGGGAAAAAAGAAGTTTAAAGTGCGCCTTAAATAGCTAAATAACACATATATCATAATATCCTTGTGAGTCAGTAATATCTCTGAACACGCCCTCCATAGTCTTCCACTGGTGAGGTGTTCCATCTGTGCGAAGACTGCTATTCTTCCACAATTATGTCTTTATATGGACATTTATACACGTGTGATTGTCTAGTCCTTTGTCAACCTACGAGTCATCATTACTGTGTTGTTTGAAATTAATCTTCTAATGTGCAACCTTTAATTTTCATTTTGATCGAGAGCACCACTATAAGAATGAAACTGGATTGCTGAAGTTCATACTAGAAATACGATACTGGCTTTGAAAATGGCCTCATATATTGACAAATATCCTTTGAGTCTTCAATTTCAGTTTATTTCTATGGCATCAATTCACAACACAAGTCATCTCAAGGCACTTTCCAGTTCACCAGATCATCCAGTCACATTGATTCAAAGCTTCTATCTAAGGAAAACCAGTTGATTGAATTGACTCATTGACTCAAATGCAATCCCTCACACTAAGCATGCTTGTAGCGACAGTGGAGAGGAAAAACTGCCTTTAACAGGAAGAAATCTCCAGCAGAACGAGGCTCAGGGTTAGTGAGCGCGCCATCTGCTGAGGCTGACTGGGGTTCAATGAGACAGAAGCATAGACATACAAAAGGCAACTGTAAAAGGCGCCCAGTCCAGGAAACACACAGCCAGGCAGATGAGCACCAAGTCAGCTCCCATGTCAGTTGAATGAAAATTAGAGAGCACATCCTGTTAGTCACGGTCAGAGAAACAGGACTACACTGAAAAACAGGCCGAATCTCTAGCATCTATAAACAAAGGTGTTGTTGATGATATTTCTCTCCAGGATGGAGTCACATCCAAACAGGAACAGACGAGGCAAAGTCTTCCCTTGTCCCCATTTCTTTCCTTCACCTACATATTCCTCATCAGATGTATTCTACCACACACACATAAATGAGACTGAGCTCCCTGCGCATATAGGGCTGGGTATTGTTCAAAAATTTTCGGTTCCGGTACCAATACCGATACCTTCACTTCGATACCGGTTCCTGAACGATACTTTTTTCGATACCAGTTTTATAATATCAATTCGAAAAGAAAAAGAAAAATTACACAACATAAAAAAAGTACAAATCTTGAGTTTTATTTTAAGCTCTGATTTTTCCATTTACATTTTTCCTCTTACATAAAAAATAAAAAATTCAGTGTCTAATATTCACTGTTACATTGTGAGGACCTTTTTACTTAGCAGTTTTCCTTTAGAAAAATTACCATGTCTGACAAACAAGCCCGTTGAATGGGATCCTACTGACAGCGCACCGCTGGTATGTGGGGGTCTGAGCGGCTCCGACAGAAATATTGGAAGGCAGGATGAACTGACTGCACTGATTAAGTTTTCAGGTGGATTTTCCCACTTAAAAACATAATAAAACTACTTTATTCCCACTGATCACAGCAAATATAGCTGCAAGGCAAATAAAGGATAGAGTAGCTCCGCCCAACGCGCGTCAGACCCACTTTTCGACCGCGCAGCCAGAGCAGCAAAGCTGCTTCAGCCGCGCGTCAGAAGCTGGTACAAGCAGCAAAAAAGGAAGCAGCAGACGTGATTTTGCTGCTCCTGCTGCGTCCAGTTTGAAAGCAGCATGATTCACTCCGCTCTGGCTTTGCTTCGCCCACGGGCTGCTGAGAGGAGGATGGTCGCGCCGGCTGCGGTCCGCTTCTTCTTGCAGTCAAACACCGAGCAACTTTCTGCTCTTAAATTGTTTCTGTGCACGATGTATTGCATTGCGCACTATTGGCATCAGTCTTAATAAAGTGAAGCCGCACTTTTGACCTGGGGGGCATTTTAAAGGGGTTCCACGACGCTCGCAACCAGTTCACAACAGAAACACATGAACCCTGGCTGTAGGCGGGACCACCTGTGTATTTTTCCTGGATGATGCAATCACGTTAAGTGTTACAGCCAATCACCAAAACTTGGTACCGAAAGACGAGGCATGTTTTGATACTCTATAGAACCGAAGCATTTCGGTCGGTACCATAAAAAGAACCGAAGTTCGGTACCCAGCCCTACACGCATACATTTTCCTCACCCACATACATTTTTCTCACACATCCAGACATTCTCCTCACATGCTTACATTCTTCTCTCAGATACACATGTACAGTATTCTTAATTAAAAGTTCGATGTATTGAAAGACAGAAAGTTCATAAATCAGAAAATGCACTGCATATTCCAGTGCATATTCCAAAGGAATATTTATTTAGATAAACTGGAGAATGATTTTTATTCAAATTGATCCTCATGTCTTATATTTTGCTTTTATATCATTTGGGGATGATGAACACTGGGAATGACATGGTAGTCATTTAGCCATGTGGCCTTTGGTTTTAGAGTCCATGGTTGATAGTGAAGGCTATCAGGCAGCCTGACACATGGCATGTACCCAAAGCAGGCTTAAACATGTCTCACCAGAGACAGCTGATCAGCATAATGCTTAAAAGACAGATGGGGAAATCGGTGCAGTACAGCTGCTTTGTCGGGTTTATTCCTCTTAAACAGTTTAATAACACCTACACCTGAAATGGAGAGGGAACTGGAGTAGTTCAATGAGATATGTTAAAATGTCTTGAATGACACTAAAGCATTCAATTTGACAGTCTAAAAAAAACCCTTTCAAATATGGGCCTTATTTGTCCTTTGGACTTTTTGAACTTTTTTCATACTATAACAACATGACTTACTTCTGAATGAGAACTGAAGCACCTGTCCGCATATTTCTGCTACTCCGAAAAAGTACTTAAAATTTTGAATTTCTAAGCATATCAAGCAACTGCTGCTTTTAAAATATAACACTCTACTATGATGGCGTCCTTCTACATGGAATCTAACTCTACTTCATTTGTATTTGGTTCTCAGGAAATTCATTATCTCTGTTTTACAGACTTTTTTTTTTTATCCATGAACAAACAGAATTCATAGAAAGGGTTACAAATACAGCAGTAAATGAGGCCCTCTTGTGGCTATAATGCAGTACTGTTATTGTTGCTGTGCAGGTTCTTGTGCAGAGTTCTGGTGTTTCCTGTCACTGTGGGCCTCAGAGCACAGTAGTACACAGCAGAGTCTGACAGACGGACGTCCTGGATCGTCAGATTAAAAGCTAAACTCTTGACTTCTGCATGAAATCTGTCTTTTGGAAATTCTGGTGCATTGTTGGGTATTTTGGCATATTCCTTCAGCATGTACTTTGGTGGAGTGGTTTTCTTCTTGTTTGTACCAGAACACAGCATCATTTGAATCACTGGCTTTGAAAGTACATCCCAGAGTCACAGATTCTCCTTCAGCAGCAGCAACATGTCCTTCTGTCTGCGTCACTGAGTCTCCTTTACACTCTGAGGAAGAA
>JAGKQL010000071.1:605888-621044 GCA_018398635.1 Cyprinodon brontotheroides | reverse complement strand
AGGAAGAGATGAATCAATAAAGATTGACTTGACACCTTAACTATTCTTTTTAATCGTTTTTATATTATTTATTCTTTGATCTACTTTCTACTTGTCTATATATCACTTTCACATCCAAATATTCTCATTGTAGATCAATATAATACCTTTTTCAAAACCCCCTCCCCCTCCACTTATTTATTACGTCCTCTGAGGAGCTCCTTCCTTATTGTGGTCCTGTGGACTATAGATTCCTCTGTCTAATTTTAGGGTTTCCTTTTGGGTGCGATGTTCCCTCTCTTAATTTATTCCCTCTTGGTCTGGGGATTCTGGTGGGCAAAACTCTATTGTTAGGTTTGTTGTGGTACAGTTAATGGAAATTAATTGTATAACAATACACTGATTGTCAGATTTATTTGCCCATACAGCAGCAGGATGTACATTCAATCAAACATCTCCTGGCATGTCTAGGAGATATTAAAGCTTGGTTGGCCTTGAACTTTTTAAACTTTAATGAAAACAAAACAGACGTGATGGTGTTTAGACCCAGTGGCTCTTGTGAGTCCCTCCCTCTGTTGACCTGGGACCTTTGCAGGTATATTTTAAGCCTGTTATTACTGGATCTTGGTTTTAAGTTGGACAGTGATTTTAAATTGGACAGCCAAATTAGAGCCGTGGTTAAGTCCAGCTTTTATCATTTAAGGCGATTGGCGTCAGTGTGAAATCTTTTCTTTTCCAGGCAGCATTTTGAAACATCGATCCACGCTTTTGTTTCAACCTCGATTGGACCACTGTAATGCATCACTTATCTGGGTGTCAGTCAAGTCGTATGTTCTCAATGTCTGGCAGCCGGAGCCATTCGTGCTGCTTGGAGCTTTTGAAGAGGTGTACCGAAAAGAGAGAGCATGTGACCCCCTGTCCTGGCCCCTCACTTTACACTGGCTGCCTGTATATATTTTAGGATTCATTTTAAAATTTTTATGTTTGTTTTTAAATCATTGCATAATCTTGCCCCAGCTTACTTCTCTGGAGCTTCTTCATCCCTTGGTTGCACTCCATCATCGGTCTCTCAGGTCAGTAAATCAGCTGCCTTTGAGTGGAGGAACCGAGAACAAAAAGCGAAGCTCAGAGGGACAGGCTTTCTCTCATGCGGGGTCCCAACATTGTGGAATGGCTGCCTTTGCAAGGTCAGGAGAGTGTCCTTTCGTGTCCATTTTAAGCTTTCCTCGCTTTAAAACCCATCTATTTTACTTCTTGGCTTTCAACACCAGGGGGATCTAGTTTTAAATTGTATGTGTCTTTTGCTTTTAAACTGTTTTAAATTATTTTTATTATGTTGTAAATGAACTGTAAACTGTACAGCACTGTAACTAGAGGTGTTTTAAAGTGCTTTTTATAAATCAAAGTTGGTATTGCATATTATGGTAATTTTTGATCGCTAAAGGCATGCTTAGTGTAAGGGATTTCTTTCGAGTGTCTATAAGTCAATGCAATCAGCTGGTTTATTTTTAGACAGAAAATTTGATCTGGTTGCATTGTCACTGTAAGGTGCCTTGAGATAACATATGTTGTTAAATGGTGCTGTTGTGTAATTTCACCAGAAGAGTATGAATTTATTAAATAAGTAAAATTGGAATTTTTAAAATGATATATTAATTAAAAGAGAAATGGCTTAGCTTAGCTGGCCCCAGGGGTTCTGGGGCCAGCTAAGCTGAAACAAAGAAAAAGTTAGCTCATGATATAGCCTCTACAATGTATCCGGTATGAGTTAGACGTAGGTCACTACTCTATCCAGTCCACTGCAGCAGTCCCACATGAATCGTTCAGTCTATTCAGTGAGCATTAGCATTCAGTTAAACTCTTGAACCCACATGTTGAATCAGGAAGCTTATTTCAAATAAAACACAAACAGGGTCTATTCTACCCATTTCACCTAATTAAAGCATTAGACAGAAAGGGGAAACAATGGATATTAGTGTTTTGGCACGGTGGGATGGTAGGCCTTCGCCTCAGTTTAGGTCCACCTCCTCCTCTTCTCCACAAAGCCCAGATGTTCCTTTTCTGGATTTTTTTTTTTTTTTTTCTCATAACATGAACAATGTTTGTAAGATTGGCCTACAGTTGACATCCTCTCCACATAGCCATTTTGAAATGTGACAAAACCAGCATCTTCTAAAAGCCGCAGAGCCCTAGATCCTCCTCTACGTATCACGGAACGTGTCTATGCTCAGGACCTTCAGATAACTTCTCTGTGATACACACCGGGCCCTGGCAACAGGCTTATCAGACATAACAGTTTCCAGCATCAGCTTGGGCCTTTTACCACAGATTATTATCTGTGATGATACGTGGCAGAAATAAGAAAAACAAAATGGGAACAAACAGGAACAGACACTTAAGAGTCATAAACTGTCAGATGCAGCCTGCCAAAGAGACAACATCAACCACTAAGTCATATAAACTGGCTTTTATTAAACATTAGATCTCTGTCAGGAAAAACCCTTTTAATTAATGACTTAATTATTGACAATAATGTTGACAGTTATGTTTTTAACAGAAACATGGTTACATGAACTTAATGAAGCACATATTCTGTTGGAGTCGGTCTCCTCCAAACTGGCAATTTTCTTTTAGAGAACAGACAGTAAAGGAAAGGTGGAGGAGTGGCAACATTGTTTAATGACTCACTGAAGTGTAAAAAGGTGTTTTTGGGAAAATTTGACTCTTTTGAACATTTGGCTCTGCAGGTAAAGAGCCCAGCCATATGGGTAACTATGTTTCTAAATGTTTACAGGCCTCCTAAGTTCACGTCAAACTTTTTAAATGATTTTAATGACCCTCCTGTCTGTGATAATCGTTGATTATGACTGTTTACTTATTGTGGGAGACTTTAACTTTCACGCTGACAACCCTGAAGACAGAAGTGCAAGAAGAACTGTGTGACAAACTTAGAAACTTTGGTTTAACTCAACATGTTAAACAACCAACGCACAAACAGGGACATATTTGCAGACTTGATCATCACTAAAGGACTGAAGATTTCTAAAGTCAGCGTTACTGATGTTGCCCTATCCGATCATTTTTTCTGTTACCTTTGAGGGCATCATTTCCAGTGACCCATTTAGCCAAAGGGACATCATAAGAAAACGCACCTTTTAGGAAAAATGCCACAGAAACTTTTATTCAAGCTTACTCTGCTACTTCAACCTTGGGGTGCAACTCAGTAGATGAGCTAGTAGATAACTTTCAGTCTAAAAGTCTCCAGACATCATTAGCTGCATTGCTCCAATGCCAAGTGAAAGTCTTTTCCGGAAAAAAAATCTCCTTGGAGAGGCAGTGCTCCAGTAGTTAGAAGTGAAAAAAGGCCCTGAGTCTTCGAAAAGCTTGAACGCAGGTGGAGAAAGGACGAAACTCTAAGGTTCACTATGACATCTATAAAGAGAGACTTTTACAGATATAGCTTTACAACTGAAAAATGCTGAAGAGAATCTTTCTTCTCTGAAATCATTAACAACAACATCAATAATAAACACCGGCCACACACAATAATACCTGCGCGTTAAGGCTTGGCCACAGCCGACAAGATAACAAATCCTCCTGTGTCTGTGGCTCCTGAACTCCACTCCACCTGGGCCTGCAATGAATTTGCTAATTTCTTTTACTGAGAAAAATCCTAAAGATCAGAGGATCAGTTTATACATCCATATCAAGTTCAGTACCAAAGTTGTCTCCAACTGGAATTGATCTTGACCAAATGTCCCAAATTCAGCCAAATAAACTATACAAGCTTAGAGGAAATCATTCAGCAGCTAAGTTCCTCCTCCTGCTGCCTTGATGTTCTACCCACAGCTTTTCTTTGAAGAGTTTTGCCTGTCATAACGTCTGATTTGACTCAGATAATGTTGTGAATTTATTTGTTGAGGACTTATTATTTCATAACATATGAATGACCATAACTTACTGAGTTAAAAAATATAAGAAGTTAACATTAATGTTGATAACATGTGAGTTCATGTGTTAACTGTGGTTAATTTTGGGACTGCATTTATTTGGAGTTGCATTGAGGTTGGACTCTATTACCCAAGATGCTCTAGGAGCAGGAAGTAGAGAAAAAAAAAGGTTGTATTGTTGAGCCGAGCCTGACTGGCAAACTTCTTTTGACAATAATGTTGCTGTATATGTTATTTTTCCTTCACCGTTCTTCACTAAAGTTCAACCAAATGAAACTGACCATCTCGCTTTGTCATTTTTTTTGTTGTAAGTCACAACAGATAATAAACACGTCCCTTCTGTCAGGTGTTTTCCCGCAGTCCCTAAAAACAGCAAATATCAAACCACTGCTGAAAAAGAACAGCTTAGACAAACTACTACTCCAGAACTACAGGCCCATATCAAACCTCCCCCTTTATCAGTAAGATTATAGAAAAAGCAGTGTTTCAACAATTAAACACTTTCTTAGATATGACCAGCCGCTTTGACGTGTTCCAGTCAGGTTTCCGTGCTCAACAAAGTACAGAGACCGCCCTTATCAATGTGTTTAATGACATCCATAGTAAATACAGACTAATGCGGACTGGAAGAACCACAGTGTTGGTACTATTGGACCTCAGTGCAGCATTCGATACTGTAAAAGATCACTCCATCCTGTTAAGAGTGCCTGGAAAACTGGGTCGGCCTCTCTGGTACAGCTCTCAACTGGTTTAAATCATACTTAAAGGACAGGGAGTTTTTTTGTGTCAGTAGGCAACTTTACATCAGAGATGACAAAAATCACATGTGGGGTTCCCCAAGGGTCCATCCTAGGTCACCTCCTATTCAATATCTACATGCTTTCCTCTAGCTCAGGGGCCTTAAAAACAACAGCATCAGCTACCATAACTATGCAGATCGACACACAGCTTTACATCATCATGTCATGTCAGGTGACTATGAGAACCAAGATGTTCAAGCACTGAGGAAATGCTTAGAAAGAAATCGAGAATTAGTACCTGGATGTTGCCATCACATTTTTCTTCAACTAAATAAAAACAAAACTGAAGTAATAATCTCTATGACAAGAGTGTTTTGATGCGTAGTAAGCACACAGCTTCTAGTAAGCTTCGCTAGTAAACCACCTCGATCGGAGTGGCCCTCACAAGTCACAGGTGAGAGTACTTTGGATTCAGACTTCTAACCTCCAAAAGCATTTAAAGACAGTTACACCACTGGAAGAACATTTCCAGGATTAAAGGACTAATGTCTCAGCTCCAGCAAGATCTGGAAAAACTAATCCATGCCTTTATTTTGGGCCCAATTGAGTGATTACTGCAACGGTGGTGTTGTTTTCCACAGGTCTGCCTAAAAGTGGGATCAGACAGCTGCAGCTGACTCCAGAGCAACGCTGCTGCCCGTGTCCTCTCACAAAGCTTGCTTAAGAAAGTAAGTATTTTCACACTCACCCGGAAAGCCTGAATTCCTTTTAAATCAAGACTAAAACACATTTGTTTAGGGATTGTGGCCTTCTGACTATTCTAGTTAAATGGTCCAGTTCAACTGGAAACATCATTCTTTTAGTTCAACTGTTTTTTAATGTGTTCTTTTTTTTGTTTCTGCATTTTTTTTATTTATTTTATTTATTTTATTTTTCCTACTTGGTTTGATTCTGTTTTTAGGTTTCTTCTTCCTATATATTTTAATCATGTAAAGCACTTTGCATTGTCTTTGCTTTGTACCGTGAATGTGCTATACAAATTATAAATTTGCCTTGCCTTTGCTTTTGCTCCTGCTCCAGAAGGCCCAGTCCTCAATTCAGATACTGTTGCATCCAACAGCAGCTCTCAAAGAGTGATTTTGGGTCAATCCGATGCAATAATAAGAGGCAACTTTGGAGGATGGTTAATTTTATAACACATGGTAGTCCAGGTGTCCCTTTAGGTACTGCGATTACCTGGTAGCCGCGGTCCTCATGTAGCAGTCTCCCTCTCAGGCAGGACCAGTCACCGACTAGCCGTGATAGCAGCCCTAGGGGCTACAACTACAGATCTGGGAATAGGAAGTCTTTGTCTTTTAAAAGCTTCAGTTGGAGGGTGTGTGTCTTCAGAGGGGGGAGTGGTTCCGAGTTACATAACTGATCATTTGAGCCCAGCAGCACTATATATAAATGAATTAACTGAATTGAATGCTAAGATAATGGATCCTAAAGGGAAACTCATTCCATTTTATATAAGCAGCAACTTGTTTCATAGTAAACTGATTATTGAAAATGCCATCCATCCAAATCCATCCATCAATCCCGTCCATCCATCCATCCATCGTCACTCCATCCACTCCGTCCATCCGTCCGTCCATCATCCAGTCCATCCATATCCATCCGTCCCGTCCGTCCCATCCGTCCACATCCGTCCATCCATATTCTTTCTACTCTATCGTGGATCTGGGTCTTTGGGGTAGGCGGCGGCTTCGGTGGGGATGCCCAGGACGTCCTCTCCCCAGAGCACCTGGGCCGAGGCTCGCCTCCCAAGATTGCTCCCAGGCCAGCCGAGAAAACATAGTCCTCCTCCAGGCGTGTCCCCGAGGGTCTCCCCTGGGCCTTCTCTCGGAGGTAGGATGTGCCCGGGAACACCAGGAAGAAGGTCAAGAAACATCCCAAACAGATGCCTTACGAGGGCACCCCCAACTGGCTCGGGTCTTTGGGGTAGCAGCTTCAGTAGAGATGCCCAGTCAAAAAGTCTTTATTAAAGTCTCTACATGACTGAGCATCTTTTTAACCAGTAAAATATATTGCAGGGGACTGTGTGTGTATCAGTTGGTGTATTTCTTTTTACTGCACAGCCTCTTTCTGGAGATCTTGACTGCTCTTTTCTGTAGTTTTGGTGTCTGGTGAGTGAGGAGTGAGTGAGTGAGTGAGTGAGGTGAGTGAGTGGGAGTGAGTGAGGTGAGTGAGTGAGTGAGTGGAGTGAGTGAGTGAGGTGAGGTGAGTGAGTGAGTGAGTGAGTGAGTGAGGGAGTGATATGGTGTGAAGTTCTTATGAGATTGTTAAGTTCTGTTTTTGCAATCTATTTTTTGACACAACTGATAATTTCCTCGTTTGTTGGACTTACTGTTTATTCTCCACCTGTGCAAATAAAAAAACAAATACTGCCCATCCCTTGTGTTTGGCTAGATAGATCTCGGCATGCCATCAACTTCAAAAGTAGATCTTGGTTTAAAAAAGGTTGGGCACCCCTGGCATAGAGGATGTTTTGGAGCTATTGCATTGAGGTTTCCTGTCACTGTATGGGCTGCATAGCACACTAGTACGTGGCAGAGTCTGTCCCCGCAGCTGAGGAGACCAGCAGATCCATCTGGGTTTTATCAAACCTGTTCCGCTATAAAACCCCACCGTTCAAGCCACCACACCCGGCATGCTGTCCTCCCCTTTCTGGCATCTACCACATCTCATCTACATCCGCCTCTTGTGCTCCTGGGAAGTCCTGTACGAAAATCACTTATCACATATTTATTGGACATTTTTTGTGCTATATAGTCTAGTGATTGAACAATACAGTTTTGTTAATGCAATACTAATTATATTGACATCGGTCAACCTGATCTCTGACATTTCCTGCCAGTTTTTTTAGTTTCTCTCTCAATTAAACAAACATACAAAAAAAAAACCCACAAGATAATAGTCATAGCAAATGTTTAAGTCTCAACTTAAACAAAAAAATAATGTTTAATACATATAAAGATACAACAATTTAGTCATGACAAAAAATAGGATGGAATGGCCATGCTTGTTTCACTTGATCTCAAGACAAGGCTGCTGACTGAATAATGAATCTGTGAATTTATGCATTTGTCAGTCAATGCAGATTTAAGAAAAGAGGCAAGAATGTCCTGTTTTTGCATGCTTATAAAGACTGAAAATAATTTTAAAAACCCCACTGGTTTGCATAAAACAGTTTCAGATGCAAAGTGGAACATTTAAGAGGTAGGAATGGTTGGTGTACAAAACAAAGGAAGGCTCCGCTTCACTTGAGGTTTCTGTCCCTGGCACAGGCTTTTTGTGAAAATGAATATTGCAGATTGCTTCACCTGATCTCTATTCAGATCAGAAGCATGGTGGGTTGCGAGTAAAATAGTCTTTCTGTAAAATTGACAACACCGTCAGTAGCCACGTTTGTTAATTTCTGGAACACCCTGAGTATCAATAGGTGCAAAAAGCAGTTTGTCCCAAAATGAAAGATGAGGAAGGACCCACAAAGATTATTGAGACACATTGGGATTTTGCTAAAAAACATATTTTTGGCCCTACGAGAAACTGACTATGGTGTTTTTCCAGACAACGGAAAAAGGTATGACAACTTTCAGCTCTCTACCAAACAGCGTCATAACAAACCAGCTGCAAATCCACGTATATTAATAGTAACTGAAGATGCTGAGAATGAGATTAAATGCTTCTGCACACATCCCTTATGTTGGGTGTTTTTCCCTTAAAAACAACAATTATACAAGCATTGTTGAAAACAGAGAAGCTTGGACAAATTGTTCCTGCAGATTTACAGGCGCATCCCAAACATTCCACTTTGATCCCTGGAAAGATGTTGAAAAAAGTTGTGTTTCAACAGTTAAATAATTCTTAACAATGACAAGTTGCTTTGCTGTCTTCCAGTCATCCTGTTTCTTAGTGGCAACCACAGTACAGAGATTGCCCTGATTAGAGTGTTCAGTGACATCCGACTATAAATTCAGACTGATGTTTCTCACTACATCAAGAATGCGAGTACAGACTTGATACTGTTCTCACCAAGTATATTCTTGAGAAGAGCACAGGAAAGTGTGGACCTTGGGGCCATTGCCCTGGGAGGTTTGCTAGTTTCTGCGGTCCTCTCAACTTCTGTCATTTAAAAAAAAATGACACATTAAATCAGTAAATGGGCCATATAGTGACTGTTGTGCAATATGCCATGATCATGGTTTTTGGACATTGGGAACCAGTCCTCCATATTTCATCTTGACATGATGACCAGAGAAGAACATGCAGCTTTGGTGAATAACAGCTTTTTAGCAGAGGCCTCCACAGGCAAGTCACATGGTAGCCCACAGAGGTGTGATCTACCACCCCCCTCTGTGTGAGGACATACAAAATCACAGAGCATACAACATTTTTTCTCTTTGCCTTCTCTCCCTTGCCCATGGAGCTGGGGTCTATCTCCGGCAGGATAGAGATCTTCCCGGAACGGAAAAACCCAGATCTCCTCAAGGATAAGTTATTGTGGTAACCTTTCAGAACCAAACTGCTGCAAACCAGACCTTTTGCAACACATTTCTCTTGAGTTTCAGAACTTATAGAGCCAGACTGAATGAGGAGCCTGCCCTGCTGGGAGCCTGAGACAAAGAGGACCCATGTTCTGAGCCATTGAGACAAAAGAGAGCCTGGTCTGACCGCTAAGATGCAGCTGGATTAACCTCAAACTTTCCAAATGGACATAGACCAAAAGGTGTGCTGGTCTGGCATGATTAGGGACAGAACAAACATACATGTGTTTACTGATAAGAAATAGAGACAATGTCAACAGAATGGACTCAATGCTACGCACCGAACATTACTTCTAATATGTGTTGAGCTGTTGTTGAAGCTTGGACAAGCTTTATTTCACTAAAAGGGATCTAAACACTGATATTTCAAACAATAAACATGTGTTTCCTCATATGCTCATTAATACATTTTCATATTACCAAGTTATGACAAAGAGTCTGCTTAGTGGAATCCTGATGTCTATTCCCTGCTAGCTATTTCAAAGAAGGTAAAGAATCAATTAACTAAAGGTTATTGGTTCCTGATTAAGAAAAATCATTTAATAAAACATTATTTGGCCATATAATGTTATTCACCTCATGGATTGGCATTGTGAATTGGTCTGAAAACATTAAAATTTCTCTAAGTTAGTGAAAAGCTAATTTGATCATATCCCAAATTTTTCCAAAAATCAAACTTTAATATGGTTTTCAACCATGCTTTGCTTCCTCTTTGTGCATAGTAGTTTAGTTTAGTTGAGTTTCACTGGTCTTAGTTAGAAGTTTTAAAATGAAATGTGTTTGACTTGGAGCTGAATGATTTTATTTTGAACACAAGTGGTGAATTTATTCCATGTATGTGCAGAATATGTGCAGTGGGAAAGGGGTGTATAAGCCTTTTATCACCTGAAGAACATCTCCAGGATTAAAGGACTAATGTCCAAGCAGGAAGTAGAAAAACTAATTCATGCATTTATTTTTAGTAGAAATGATTACTGCAACAGTGTCTTCATAAATATTCAGACACCTGTAGCTGATCCAAAACGCTGCTGCCCATGATCTCACTAGAACTAAGAAGTTAGAAAACATCAGCCCGGTTCTGAAGTCCTTCCACTAGCTCCCTGTACCAGAGAATGGACTTTACAATCCTTGTGTTAGTCTAGAAATCAGTGAATAGATCAGCACCTGAATCTATAACAGATCTGTTGTCAGTAGATCAAGCTCCCAGACCACTCCACTTCCTGAGGCAGAAATCAGGAACATTTGTGACGTTTGTGATTATTGAAAAGAACAAATAACCACTGGTAGCATTTTGTAAGAACATCTATAAACAGATGTCTGCATTCACTTAATGAAAAAAGACACATTGGTTGATGTGTGGGAAAAAAAGTTAAACACTTTGGGTCTCCCAACTGTGAAATATCAGGCATAAATCACTGGATGAAGAATTAAAGTGGACCAATGAGAAGACTAAGCTGGAACTGGAACATTTTGGGGAGCTGCTCCTATGGAAGGGAACACCGTCCCTCTGGCTCGGCCTAGATATTCAGATGTCATTACCTCTATGAAAGCTTGTGACCTGCTGAGATTAGGGAGCCCTCTGAGGACTCAACTTTTTGGGGCCAAATGCATCGTCCTTTGTGCTGCTGAAAGGACCAAACATGCAGTTAGGTATTAAAGTGTTCTTCACATTAACAATTAGGAAACAGGTTCTGTCCCAGAGATTAACATGTTTGGGCGCAAATTATCCAAATAAACTCCAGAAGAAAAAGCAAAATAGTTTTTAGGATTCTGGTTGGTGTGGTCACTGTGACAGCAGACTTAAGGGGAAGAAGCTACTGTACACCTCATGGACCTACAAATGGATGTTTGGGGTCCTCTAGTGGAGGTTTTAAAGTATTGCAGGTTTTTGTACAGAGTTCTGGGGTTTCCTGTCACTGTGGGCGCCAGAGCACAGTAGTACAAAGCAGAGTCTGACACTGCAGCAGAGGAGATCAGCAGCTTCGATTGTTTCACTGTTTTGTTGATGTGAACAGAAAACTCTGAACCAGTTGGATGAATCTGTCCTGCCTCTGTGATGTAGAGCAGGAACTCTGGTCTGGATCTCTGCTGCTGTCGGTACCACTGGATATTGTAGATAGAACCAGAATATTCACAGCTCAAACTGGTGCTTCTTCCCTCTGAAACAGCTTGTTCCCTCTGTTCCTGTTTGATGGTGTTCATGGAGCCCATGGCTGTAAAAGGAGTCATTAATGTCAGTTAGTCTGCAGGAGATTCAAACATGAAGAGACTCAGCAGAGGTCTTACACTCTGTTTTCCTCATGTGATCACAATAAGGTTCTTACAGAAAATCAGAGCAAAGCTTTTCTCTGTGTTCTAACACTCACCTATGCAGAGAGAGAAAAGCAGCAAGAAGTAAAGAAACATGTTTTCAGGTAGAGTCAGACAGCAGAGGAACAAAGTTGTTCCACTGCAGCAGAATAAAGACTAAGAAGCTTCTCTGGTGCACAGACCTTCTCCTCAACATCAAGCTGCTTTTAGTGCAGCAAACACAAACCATCTCATTGGCTGAGCCCAGTAGTGGTGGGAGGAGTCAGAGAAAAGATTTTACTGTCTCATTTTCTCCTAGAACTATATTTAGTCAGTGAGAGTATTTGTGACCCTGAAGAAGCAGTTGAGGATGCAGATGGTTGGACTGATTCTGATCACTGCTCCTGTTTCTTTCATTGGATCAACAACAGTATTGTGGGCAAGCAAGGTACTCTGGATTACTGTGCTGAATCCAGATAGGAGTCACCCTTGGGACGTCATTACGCAACAGAAACCAACATGGATAATGTCAGTCAAACCGGGACTGCTGCCCTCTGAATCTCCTAAAGTAATTTAGCAAATGGCTAAAACTCTGCATTATAAAAACCTGTAATATATACAGGTGCATACATCTGCATGTGTCGCAGTGTGATGAAGCCAGAAATAATATAATCCTTGTTTTATTTTACGGGGATAGGCTATGCCTAAATGTCCTGTCACACAATGGATTGTGGGATTACATTCACACATAACACTCACATCCATTAATACCAGGATCAAAGACCGGTTGGTCACCGGGGTTGATCGGATGACCCAATAAGTGAACCTAAAATCCGGATGGGGGGAGGGGAGCGACACCGCCACACCAACCCATCTCATTCCTGCTTGAGCCTGGCCCCCCACCCTCACCCAGACCAGGATCGGACCACCCCAAGCAAAGAACAACCCACGCCCACCCCGGGACGAGGCCCCCCAAACTACTTCAACCAGCCACTACACACCCCTCCTTCCAACCTTCCTTGACCCCCCCAGCAAATGCCCTACATAGATGTGTGTGGGAAAATGTTGTAGATGGAAGTGTCTAAAATGCAAAATAAAATTGGGATGGGGGACCTCATCAGAAGGTGGGGCCCTCCCGAGTAAAGACCCCCTCCCAAAAACCTACCATGTGTGGCAGTGTGATGGAGCAGGCAGAGGGAGGATTTCGGGGAGGGGAGAAAGGACTGGGGTGCTTACTGCACTCCCAGGGAGCCAGCTCCCCGCTGACTCCAATAGGCACCCCCATTCCCCAAGAGCCCCTCCGGAGAGGGGGCCCCACCAGTCTCACCACCCATAGCCCGGGGGCCAGGGACCAGCAGCAGTACCCACCAGCCAGCCAGGCACAGCAGGCCCCGAAGGCACCCCAAAGCACCAGAGGCCTTGTTAGGGGCTGGACAGCCCGGTAAGCGTACACGGCCAGGGCCCAAAAGCCACAAGGGGCCCCGCCCGAGGGGCAATGCACCCTGGACCCACCCAGCAACGGCTGGCTTCTGGGCTGGCAGCCGCATCACTCCACCCGCAGGAATCCCCAAAGAGCACCGCATCGCGTACGACCGTGGGGACCCCAGGCCCACATTTTAATGGGGCCAGACTGGGGCTAGCGACCTCCAGGCACCCCACTCCAAGCGCCCTCCTCAGAGCCCCTCCACAGGACCCCCAGACAGCCCCGCTCCTCATAGGATCGCCCCTTCCCCACTACACACTTTCAGTGATGGGCAGATCCGAGGGGCTGAAGATCGGTCCACAATTGGGGGTCGAATAGCATTTTATCTGAAAAGTTAATATGATGTACCAGATCTCTGCTTTTGATTCATGCTGGCGAGTTTGCATCCTTACTTTTCCATTTCGCTGAGGATAGTTTTTACTTTGCGGTACATACCGTTGAAGGCGGCCATGAAAAACTAATTTTTTTTTAGAGAGCGCTTGCCTCAAAGTCGCCCAGCAAGCAAACTGAAACTGAAGGGGAGATTTTACACGGCAGGCACAGTGACCGGTCCTTACACCAGCCTGTACCTGGAACCTCTGAACAGGCGTGCATAACCATAATGCGTGAATATAATTATGAAGTTGATTGCCTGTGCACTGTGGACAGATCTTAGATTGTGCAAAACCATCTTGAATAATCTTTGACCTGTATTGTGCACTCTGTGGAGGGATTTTTGTATTGTATTAATTGTAAATTGGGGTTTTAGTCATATTTAGGGATTCTTGGGCATATATCTCTGAGACTGGTGTTTTGTTCAAAGCTGACCTGATATGAAATCTCCTCCATTTAGTAACTTAGGAAGGAGAGATATTTGTATCAGCCAGTTTAATCAGTGTCCTGTATAACTTAGACAGTAGTTTGGAGGGGATTAACTCTACAGGAACTCTGATATATTAGTTGGAATTTGTAAACCTCCATCAATATGCTTAAATTTATTTCTAATTATATCTTTAATTTGCTCATATTTCTAAAATTTATTTTTTGTTGTGCGAATTTGCAAATCTAGCCTATGTGATAAACTCCGTTCCTTTCAAATAAATGATCCAGATATATAATACCGCTATTCTTCCATTTGCGGAAAGTTTATCATGTATTTTGTAGAATGACAGTTATTCCAGATAGGTGTCATTCTTGGAATGAAGTGATGACTTAGATTATTTTAAGAAATTCCCACCATGCTGTCAGGAAAGAGCTGATGAATATTTAAAGTTAATATTTTTAAAACATGAATGACGCTTGATATTAGAGCTAATAAGCGGCAAATCTATTATATCTTATTATATTAAATCTATGATATTACTTTTATTTCCTGTTCTGTGTCTATCAGGGCTCATCTAAGGCATTATGTTTTTATCCATTTAGAGATGTATTGTAATCTATTTACGCTAAGTAGTAGTGTTGGAAGTTAGGTAAATCTAGTCCCCCTCTGTCTTTAGTTTTCTGTAGTGTCTTTAAGCTGATACGAGGGGGTTTGTCCTTCCAAAGAGATTTAGAGATGGAGGAATCTAGAGATTTAAACCATTCAGGTGATGGTTTATTTGGGATCATTGAAAATAGGTAGTTAATTCTGGGTAAGACCATCATCTTAATTGAGGCTACCCGACCCATAAGGGAGATGGGAAGCCATTTCCATCTTTCTAGCAGTGCAATGTTGATAATCATCATTAAAGCATAACAAAAAGTAAAGATGTGCACTAAATCCTAGAAAGTTATACATAGTTTAAGTAAATGAGGCCCTCTAGTGGTTATAGTGCAGTACTATATTGTCTTTGCTCTGCAGGTTCTTGTGCAGAGTTCTGGTGTTTCCTGTCACTGTGGGCCTCAGAGCACAGTAGTACACAGCAGAGTCAGACAGACGGAGATCCTGGATCGTCAGATTTACTGATTTCTTTTGATTCTCTGTGTTGAGATCAGCATTAAATCTGTTTATGCTGAACTTTGGATCATTCTCTGCAGTTCCTGGGTAACGCTTCAGCATGTAGGTTGGAGAACTGCCTTCCTTTTGCTGGTACCAGAAAAGATATGGATATGTGTCAGTGGTTTCAAAAATACATCCCAGAGTCACAGATTCTCCTTCAGCAGCA
>JAGKQL010000071.1:538306-560888 GCA_018398635.1 Cyprinodon brontotheroides | reverse complement strand
TTTGGTCTAACTAATGCCCCAGCAGTTTTCCAGGCTCTAGTGAATGACGTCCTCAGGGACTTCCTGAACCATTTTGTGTTTGTCTACCTAGACGACATATTAATCTTCTCCAAGACCAAGGAGGAGCATGTCAGTCATGTTAGGCAAGTTCTCCAACGACTGCTGGAGAACAAACTATTTGTCAAGGCAGAGAAATGTGACTTTCATTGTTCAACCGTGCATTTCCTGGGTTTTATTATTGGAGAGGGACAGATTAGATCAGACCCAGCTAAGACAAAAGCAGTGGTGGAGTGGCCAGAACCCAAGACCTGTAAACATCTCCAGCGTTTCCTGGGGTTTGCCAATTTTTACCGCAAGTTTATCAAGGACTACAGTCTAGTGGTCCAACCACTGACCAAACTCACATCCACCAATCAACCATTTGTGTGGTCACCAGAAGCAGCTGCTGCTTTCAATGCATTAAAACGTTGCATAGAGTAAAATAAACCTTCTAACTGTGCCAACTGCTCTGTTTGTCCATCTGAGCCTGTAGAGCGTGACAAATTTTTCACCAAACCAGCCTCTCATCCATACAAAGCCGGCATTTCGGGGTCTGTAAACGATCTTTTTTTTATTCAGCCTTCAGAGTGGGAAGGTTTTTGAAACGCCGTTTTTGCGTTTCCATCTTTAAGCTCTAACCACATTTTTTAAGCTGTCGGGCTTACAACAGAATGTTCTTCTTCTGGAATATCTCCAGGAAGAACAGAGCAATATCGACGACATAGTTCATCGCCTCAATTTACTGAACCACGAATATTTATACAACAACCAAACCGGTTTTCCGGTTTGGTTGTTGTATAAATATTACTGCACATGCCCAACATTTCGTTGCCTGTTTTCGCCTATTTTCGCCTACCATAAAGCTTGACTATTGTAATTCTTTACTATCAGGAACTCCACACACTGTAGCTAAAATCCTCCAGCTGATCAAAAATGATGCAGCCAAGAAAAAATCCACTTAACTGTGCAACCAACTACCAGTTTAAGTCTGTGAGGCAGCAACCATGACTGCATCTTAAGGTCCACCCTAACCCCTACATTCCTCAATCATTACATAGAGCAACTATATGGTGGTCTTTATAGTACACTTAATTAAGTGATAATGATTACTTTCTTACGGCCATGTAACTCCACTTCTCCGCACAGTGGCTGTGCAGTAACCATCTTTATTATTTGTCACCACCAGTGCTGGGCACGTCGCTTTGAAAAAGTAATTAGTTATAGTTACTAGTTACTTCTCCCAAAAAGTAAATAAGTTACTAACTGAGTTACTCCACAATTAAAGTAACTAGTTACTAGTAAAAGTAACAATGGCGTTACTTTTGCATTTCTCACGCCCGTAACCCTCTCCACCCAGCCCCCACCTACTCGCCGTGTGTTTCCAAAGGCAGCTGAACAGAGTGGACGACAAAGACAAGAACCTGCAGAGAGTTTTACATTTATTGCAACTCGGCGTAAATTACATCGTGGGGACGCTATCTGACGGGCTTTTCAACCCCGTCAGATAGCGTTCCCCTCTTCTTAACACAGAGGGAACGGTATCTGATGTGGTGTAAATATCATCAGGCTGCATTACCTCTACTAATAGGTGTGAAGTTTTTTAACTGGGCATTCAGATCTGGTGAGTGAATGAAATTAATACCTGGGGATGTCTAATTCTAAAATCCTGTGTGTGTTTGGGTTGTTATAGATACTGCAACATCTGTCTGTCTGTCTGTCTGTCTGTCTGTCTGTCTGTCTGTCTGTCTGTCTGTCTGTCTGTCTTTCTATCCTATCTATCTATCTATCTATCTATCTATCTATCTATCTATCTATCTATCTATCTATCTATCCAGATTTCTCCTTCCTCCTTATAGGCTATCATTTATGGATTCCGCTCTCGGCAGATTACTGTGCGTGGAAGCACAAGGAAAGCTATTCACAGCGCCTTTAGGCATGTACTCTGTCTCTCCTGGGCAAAGTGAATGGTGCACTCTCTTTGTCTTTGAGGAGATGCAGGAAACACGTATGTATTGAGGAAACGCAGCTTGGCGTAACACGGTATTTCCATGTGGAAGCGCTGTTTTGCTGCTGGAGTCCTCCTCACTCTCCATCTCTCTGTGTGTGCTGTACGTTAACACCCACCAGCAGAAACACCCACCTACCCAACTGACAGGCGGAATCTCACTATACATCAGCCATTCTCATCCTCCCCTCTCTCATGACGAGGCACGCACGAGTCCTATCATGAAAAAAAGGATCAATGTGTGACCTGAGTAACGCGCAGTAACGGGGTGTCTGCAATGGTAACTGCGTTTTAGCTACAGTCAAAGTAATTAGTTAGATTACTCGTTACTAAAAAAGGTAACAGCGTTAGTAACGGCATTGCTCCCATCACTGGTCACCACCAAAGACAAATCGAATGATGATTTGAGAGGAGAGCTCTCGCAAAGCAATCTGGGATATATCCGCTTCTCTAGTGTCCGTGGATGACCACTGCTTTTCAAGGTGCATTGTGGGAAACTTCGAGTCCATCACTTTTTCAGCCACTAGACGTTCTGAAAAAAATCTAAAAAGGCGTACCCATGAGATAGTGCCCTATAGAGTGATTAGAGCGGACGTTCAGACAGCCCCTGTCTACTTTTAAGACAAGGCTTAAATTTAGAGTGGCTCAGGTTATCCTGAGCTATATCTATAGTAATGCTGCTATAGGCTTAGACTGCTGGAGGACATAGAGACAGCCCCCAATTATATGATTAAGTTGTAGTAACATCTGCTCAAAGGCTTATTCATGCTCATAATGTAGACTGGTAATCTGAAGAAAATAAAAATTTTTAGCCACATGATGCTTATAAACCTCACTTTAGTCTCTCTTTGTTGGGAGCTGGAGAAAATCCCATCTTTCTCCAGCAGAGTCCGCCGTGGATCCTCTGAGGGAGCCTCCTGCACAGGTGCAGCTCATCAAGATCATCAGAGGATCCACTATATAAGCTGTCTTCAGACCTTGCCTCAACGCCGCAGTGTTGTTCTAGTTGGTCAGCGCTAAAGCCTTGATCTCAGTGATTATCACCATGACTCTAATCCTAGTTGGACTCTAACCTCTGTTTCTGTGACTCTAGAGCTTCGTGCTTCCTCATTAGCTCTGGAAGAGCTAACCTGCGAGCCGACCCTCAGAGCCAAACCCACGAAGATTCTCCAGACAGCCTCCAAGCAGCTCTGGGCTAGAGCTGGGAAACCAAAGCCAAAGGTCTGCTCAAGCTAGGCGTGAGACGGCTGAAGCAGCTAGCGGACTCTGCTACTCAATCCTTCTCCAGAACCAACAGTGAGCTCTCCCAAAGAAAACCTCAAGAACCCTCAAGACTCCGGTGGGAAACCAAGAATCCAGGCCGAACCAGACGCCCGTTCTCATTACTACCGATAAACTTGTTAAACTTTTCATCCTGTGTCCGTCAGTGGTGTTCTGCATCTTTGGGTCTCCCTTAGAACCGATCATGACACTGTTCCTTTACCCAGTGTGTCACCTGGACATTTAAGCTGCTTCTGATGCCACCGTCAAATTTAACTGACCCGTGTAAATGAAAGAAGACATTAAGGTTCTTTTACTAATGTTACATTTTTCTCCTGTGAGTGTATGTAGATTTGCTGAGACTCTGCTCCTGTGGATCCTCCCACAGTGTCTGATTAGCAGCTGTAACCACAGTGACTCTGATCAAACAGGAATTAGCAGAATCCATCTGATATGAAGCTGAGCTTTGAATACCACTTCCCTCCTCTTTGAAGAGGAGTCAGATATCAGTGTTCAGCTTTTTGTACAGCCTCTTCTACACTTTGTATCACTGTGTTTGCAGAGCACAGTAGTAGAGAGCTGTGTCTGCCAGGGTTAGCTCTCTGATGGTCAGCTTAGTTGTTGAAGAGGTTGTTTCTGAAGCATATCTGTTGTCAAGATTAAACTCAGCAGGGTCTCCCTTGCCTCTTTTCCAGAGGATAAACTGAGGAGCCTGAAGGTCAGAGTGATGTCTGAACCAGTGAAGGTCTGCTATGTCTGCAGTTGTCTCATAGCTGCAGCTGAGTGAGACAGGTTGTCCTTCTTTCTCTCTAACTTCATTTGTCACAGAATAGATTTCTTCTTCAGCTGTTAGTCCTGAAAAGAGCAGAGAAAAGGAAATCATTAGACAGGTTTCCCCTGTTACTTTGTGGACATTTACAGATACTAAATCAAATGTAAAACTCTGTCAGTATCAGTTTCCAAGATGATGAATAAAAAATGTGATTATTTTTATTGTTATCAGAGCAAATGAGGCAGAATCAGTTTAAAATTCAGTCTGTATCTTTGGTTAATGAAAGATTTGGTTCCAAGCACTAGAAGTCTCTTAGCTGAAACTCACCTAAAATGTGAGAGAGAAGAAAAAAGAGCTAAAGCAACATGTCTTTGGAGTCCTTGAAGCCACACAGCAGATGAACAATGTTCTCCCCCTGCAGTAGAAGGAGGAACAGATAATGGCAATGATTGAGCTAAAGTTCAGTGGGCGTGGCCTAAACCCAACCAATCAGAGAGTTTTCTGCTTCCACAGCAGCTCTGTCTCTGATCTTTACTGTTTCTTGTCTCTGTTGTCTTTGTCATCAGTCCACTGAATCAGCATCCAGTGGGTTAACAGTGTGTGGGGCCCTCTAGTGGATGTTGTGGAGTATTGCAGCTTCTTGTACATAGTTCTAAAATGTTTATTCACTGTGTTTGCAGAGCACAGTAGTAGAGAGCTGTGTCCTTCATGGTTAGCTCTCTGATGGTCAGCTTAGTGGATCTAGATGTTGCTGCTCAGACATGACAACAGGAAGAGGTTCAGCTGAGCTACAAATGTATTTCTAGATAAAACTGAAGAGCCCGAAGGTCACAGTGATGTTTGTACCTGAGATGGACTGGATACTTAGCTGTTCACTGTATCATCACTCCACAGACTAAACAATCAGCAGGTTAACCACTGATCTCTATTTATTCACCAGAATGCTGATAGTCTGAAAAAAGCCGCCATCTTGGTACTCCACAGTCTCTCGGAGACACACAACAAAAATGCCTAGATGTGCAGCATTTGGTTGCAAAAACAAGCAGTTTGCTGCCAATGGGGGTACGTTTCACAGCTAAGGTTACAGTCAGAGGATGAACTAACCAAGAAAATCCACATACACTCCAATGTGTCCTATAGTATGAAACACCATTTGGCTATATTCCTGTTTCATTTTTGAAATACATATATATATGCTGCCAGTTTTATTATTAAAGGTTTTTAATCCCTGGATAGTGTATGTGTGAGTTTATGTTCATGTGTGCATACATACTTGTTTGTATAGTACATGCAAATTATCATATTCTTGTTGTAACTATGTGTCATGATGGCTTACTGAATTAACCCACATGCAGAACACACCACGGAAACGGGAGTAAAAGTTCAAACAGTTTATTAAGATGTTCACACAAGTAAATCATTGGAAACAGGTTCTGGTCTGGGACAGACTTCACGAGGGTTCTCTGTAGAGAAGGTATAGTTAGGTTAGCCAGGGGGTCTGGGGAAATCTTGACAGAGTCTGATTCAGTGTTGTACCTGAAGGTATTCAGAGAGAGGGAACCAGTTGGGTCCAGAGTTCATTGTTGCAGCAGAAAGCTTGCAGCGGCAGAGCTTGTTTTCAGACTTGAGTATAGACCTTGAGGGATTGGCAAAGTTCTCTCCTGAGAACTGGAATCAGACAGAACTTGTGGATCTTCAGGTTTGGGCTCGTGAGGGCAAGCAGACAGGTCTAGGAAGCAGAGAAGACAAAAACGGGTTAGATCTCAGGTTACTCCTCAGAGTATCAGACAACAGACTTAGCAGGCTTGGCTCAGGTTTTGCTAACCATAATTTGGCAACACTCTGGCACTGAAGACAGGTCTGGCTGCTGCTTATGTAGCTGGTCTCCTGATCAGCTGATGATCCTCAGGTGTGCCTGAAGCTCCTGCTCAGGAGACCCAGGGCGCTCTCTGCTGGAGACAGGTGGCAGAAACTCCAGATCCCAACACTATGAGCAAAAAGCTAAATGTGAATTTGATGTTGCATGCTATTTGGCCAATTGATGTGATTCTGCTTGTGTAGAAACTGAAGCTCTGTGGAATTATTAAATTAGTTCATTAATTTAGTTCTACTGCTAATCTATGTCAGGTTTAAAGGCTAATGCACAGACAGTATAAAACTATTCATGCATGTTCAATTTGCAATGAGAAAAATACTATAACATTAACAGATATGTACTTGTAAGTCTTAATGTGAAATCTTGAAATTATATGTAATATGTTATTACCATAACAATGTAATCAATGCATGTGTATTACATGTACATCATCAATTTAGCCCTTTTGGCTCATCTGTATTATTTTGCTTCATTAACACATTAACTTCATTGTGATAGATTGTATAATATGTTATATTACATGATTTATAGACTTCATTGACTTCATAGTGCCTATTTTTTTTATCATAAATGACGGTAATCAGGGCTATCAGCAGTCAAGTGAATGAATAGAGATCACTGAGGTTAACAGTGTGTGAGGCCCTCTAGTGGATGTTGTGGAGTATTGCAGGTTCTTGTACAGAGTTCTGGTGTTTCCTGTCACTGTGGGCCTCACAGCACAGTAGTACACAGCAGAGTCTGTCAGCTCAGCAGAGGAGATCAGCAGGTCCAGGTGTTTCTCTTCTCTCAGTTTAGTGGAGAATCTTGATGCTGATTTCAGATTATCTGCTGATCTTGAACTGTTGAGCCCTGAGATGTACATGATGAACTCTGGAGGTTTTCCTGGATATTGTCGATACCAGAAGAAATCATCACTAGCAGTTATCTTATTGGAGTAACTGTAGGACAGAGTAACAGAGCTGCCTACTAGACTGAACTCTTCAGTCTTTGCTGCAGTGAGTTGCTGACAGTTTACACCTGAAAAAACAAACAAGTCAATTAACCAAACAGACATAAAAAATACAGAATCTTATCCCAGAAAGTCAAACAAACCTGCTGCAATGAGCAGAACCAGCAGAGTCATTCTGTAAAAGGATGTGAGCAAAGAGAGCATGTTGAGCAGAGTGAATGTTGAATTTGGAAGTTTGCTTCTCTTCATTTAACAGTTTAGCTCCTCCCTGAAGCTCTCATTTCCTCTTCCTCTTGAACTTCAGTGGATTTCTTTCAACACAGAAATAACCTTTTTTTGCCTGACTTTTTATTTCTATTATTCTATTTTAACTAATGGGGATACAGTTCAGTTTTAGCTGTTATCTAGCAGTGTTCCAGTGTTCTCTGTACTCTAACAGAGTTCAGCCAGCCAAACCTTTGATAAAATGGAGCCTGGACTGTACTCCAAGGTAAATTAAATGTTTAACAGACTGAATTAACGTAAACACTTTTTAGTCTTAGTGAAAACTCAAAGTAGTTTATATCCACATTTATACATCAATTTAAATTGCACACATTATTAGAATGACTAACAGACTGTAGGTGACTTGAGGTTAAATTAATCAACATATGACAACAGAAAGTTTTTGCTTGAAAGATGTTTATTCTTCCCACTGAGCCACAGTCACCAATCTATCCCAGCTACCTGAACTCATGTCAAGTCCCCAACTATTAATGGACTAAAGTGTCTGATATGGCCATGTCAGTTGATTGTATCAAGGATTTATTTTTATTTTTTGCAGGAACATATGCAGTTGTAATCAATAATCAAAGTAAATTAAGAGTTTTGCTCTCTGGTTTACCTGTTTCTCTACTACCAAAAGACAGCAGCACTGGGATTGCTGCAGCCATAGGAGCAATCCATCTATCCATCTCCACATTCATCCCATAATCACTTGTGAACATGAAAGTTTTATATATCGGATACCAAGCTTGATTCATTTCCAATAAAAGCATCAGCCGTCTGAATGCTCATGTCGTATTTCATTGACTGTTACCTTATTGTCCAGGTTCCCACTAAGCAACCAGACTTCTCTGAGACACATTCATTTCCACTTGAATTTCTTTGACCAAACAGATGTGAAGCTGTGTGACATCCATACGCTCCTCTGAATGTGGGTTTCTTTTGGGTAATGAACTTTGCAGTCGTGTTTAGTAAGAAGTATGAAGAGCAATGTAAAAAAAAAACTGATTTCACCAAAAAATGTAGACAATCCTGGTGAACATACCTAAACACAACTGAATAGCTTCAGAGGCAGAAACACAATGCAATGGAAATTTGACTACAAGCTCAGCTACGAAGAGGAAATCCTGCAAAGCATCTATGACTGGATGCAATCGTCTGGGTTTTCTTAGATAAGCATGTTTAACCAATCCCATCAGATGATCTGATTGTCTCTGTGAAGTACTTTGAGATGACATGTGTTGTGAATTGGTGCTATATTCATAAACTGATTGGAAATAAATCAACAGCTCTGCTCAAAGCATAGACTGAACCTCAATCCAGAGGCAGAGTCCACATCACACTGTTGGAGAATTTTGGCCTTATCTCTTAGATACTGTGAGACCCTTTTATAACACTTTAAAAGGAGGTTTAGGAGGCACACAGCTTAATGCAAAATACCTGATCTTCAAATATTCTAATCCTTTTTTTCTTAAAAAAACAACAAATTCAAACTAAATATGCTGCAACCGCAAAAAAAAATGCTGCAGTCAGTGAAAGAAAATCATGCAAACAGCTGCAAACTTGATGCTGATGCTGATCCAGAAAACCAGTGGGAGTCAAGTGAAGACCATATTGTATCAGACAGTCCACACAAGCAGGGAGTCAAGCTCTAACTTCTCATTTAAAAAAAAGAAAATCGGTGGAATAAAGGAGAGTTTCAATATCTTTAAGAAGTTTTAAAACAAATAGTCTTAAACTATTACCAAATAACAACATAGTAATTACAGCAATGTGACAGTGTGATCTTGTCAATATGACACCGATTTGATCGAGCATCCTTGCTACTTGGCAACGGGAAAATATTTTTAGCTGTTCTTTTTCTCATGCATGACTTTCCCCCAGGAGTTTGTGGGGTTGAATCCTGCCCCCTCTTGTGTATTTAATGGAACCAGAGTGGTCGTACTCACCTTTTGTTTCCTTGACTTCTCGAAATAATGACATAACAATCTCGTTATCACGGTTAAACAGTTAATAGTTATCTTGAGATAACAAGATAACTATCTAGTCATAACGAGAAAACAGTTATTGATTTCTTAAGATAACAAGATGATTAACCTGTATGAGTAATGAGGCTGGCCAACAGCCCTGGATTCCCAGTCCATCCATGCCTGCAGGGCCCGTAGTTGGGCCAAATCTTTTAGTTTCCTTTTTCTTTTCACTCATTGTCAGTTCGTGGTGGATGATTGGATGCATGGAATACACTAGAAACAAATCTATCATTTGGACTCATTTTGGGGGTTAATGCATCTTATACCTCTTCCAGGTGTAACACCTGTTCAGAAAACACCTGGAGGCATAGGTCTAATTGCTTATGAAGCAAATCATCAAACCAACAACGTCGTCTCGTTACCTAAAAGTTAAACACTGGCTGCCGTACATGTAAATCCTCTCTCACTGTTGTGGGATTGAAGGATCAGTTTTAACCCACACCAATCATGTTGTTATGATAAGAAATCGGCTTTCGTTACCTTTAGATAATGAGGAAATTAACTTCAAATTAATTAAAACCACTGTGAAAAAGAATCTGAGCGACACCATCTCACTCAGCTTCCATAGTACTTTGCTACAGTCACATATATTAAAGTAACCCAGTTTTTCTAATGACTACTCCCTCTAGAGGTCTGGAGCATTTTATGTCAGGGTTGCGGTGGGGCTGGTGCTTATCTCCAGCAGTCTATTGGTGAAAGGAAAGGAACACTATGGGCAGGTTACAAAAATGGAAACTTAAAGTCTAAAATAACAAGCTTCCCACCTGACACAAGATTACTTGGAAAGAATAGATTACGTTAACAACAGTCTAAGCTCTAGCTCCTTTTATAGAATCAGGCTTTAAACAAAGTAGGCTAACAACCACAGCAACTTATCTCAGGCTCTCAGGGGGAAGGAAAATGCTACCTGGTGACTGCTGCTGAGAGTGTGACAGCAAAGAGAAAACAAGACAGAAAGAAACTCTAGAGACATGTGGAGGAATGTTTCAGCATAGGCCTTATGGCGGAAGGCGTCCCTTCAGCCGATCCTTGGCGGGGTTCTCAAGAAAAGGGGGAAAACACTCCACTCAGCAGTCAGCAGCTCCAGAGACTTCTGTCTCTCCCCAGTAGCTGCTATGCACAATGGGACACTGTGTCATGACGGTTTCAGAAAAGCCCAGAATGCAGAACACCACGAAACTGATGAAAAGTTTAACAAGTTTATTTGAACACAAGCACATGGAATTTATTACCAGGAAATGGTTCAAGCCTGGGGGCAGGTTCACTGGAGTCTGTGATGATGACAGTTCAGTTAGCTTGGGAGCAGATGAGTTTGATTTGAGAGTTTCTGATTTATACCTTGAGGAGTCCTGGCTAGGCTTTGAGAGAGGAACTGTTGGGTCCAGGGATTTTAGTTCAGCAGAGTTCAGTAATTGCTTCAGCTGCCTTGCTTCTGGGGCGGAGAGCAGACCTTGACTTTGGGTTTCCAGCTCTTAGTCCAGAGCAGCATGGGAATCCAGGAGAGTCCCTTCAGGTTTACCAGAGGGCAGGCTCGGCAGGTTAAGCTCATCCGAGCTTACAAGGGAAACTGATTCCTGTAAGCAGAGACAAAGAGGGATTAGAATCCAACCAGGAGACAGAAGCAACGAAGGTTCTCAGAAGAAACTAGGCTCAGGTGCTAACCCACTGACAAACACCGCCACTGCATGAAAAGTGAGATTTTCGGGCCCCGTGAAACCCCCTCGTGAAACTCCCCTCGCGAGATCTGCCTGGATTTTCGCCAGTTTCCCGACAATTTGGTAAACCCGGGCGTAAGCTTGTCCGCTTGTCGCCACAAATTAAGTCGGAAACGACAGTGACGAGGTGGAGAGCCGCATCAGTTGTACTAATGGCCTAATTAGCATATGAATGCAGCAAACCCGCGGCTGGCCAGGTCTGGCTTGAATAACCTTCTCAGTATTGGCTGAAAACCACTTTATTCTCAAACAAATGAAAATCGCTTCGCGGATTGGCAGCAAAACCACACCGGCCACACGCCAGGCTTTAATTTTCTTACTGAGTATTGGACGGAACCACTTCTTTAAACAAGTGAAGTCGCCGTGATTGGTTGGCATATATATATATTTACATATATATATTTATTATATATATATATATATATATATATTTTTCATTCATATATATATATATATATTCATTCATATTTATATATTCATATATTTATTCATTCATATGCTGTGTATTTGTTATCCTACACTACTACACAATTATTATGCTACCATCAGGACATGAATGAATTTATAAAGGAAATGAAAGATTTGCCAGGTGCTGTTTATGCAAAGAAAAGGCTTTTATTAAAAACACACAACTATATATACAACGCTGCATCCAAACACATCATTATCGGTACTACAACTCCGTGAACGGTCCGTTTGCTTCCTCGGTTTGGAGGTAACAGGCAGCATTCCTCCGGAGCAGGTCCGGATGTGCAGACGCGATACAATGCGTGGCCCACCACTGCATAAACTCTAACGGGACTGCAGCTTACACCACAGAAGTTTCAGTGAGATCCGGCCTATTTAAATGGCGCTTAATCGGCATTAATCCATCCAGACACGCCGTGGCGCGGTCTTCTTCGCCGGACATGAGGTCGACGACGGTGGACTTACAGAGTTCCACTTCGCATCTGCCAGCACACTCTGCCTCGCCCTTCAGCAGCTGAAAAAAAAAACATGAATCAGCGCACTGCATATGGACACAACACATCTATCAATGCACCTGAAAAAATAGTCACCAAATAAAGTCTTACCCCTTTCGTTTGGCCGACTCGAAAGCAGATAGCCTGGCGCGCCTCCCAGCACTTGGCGTGCTGGCTACAGCGTGTATCTGAAGCTCCTGCATAACCGTTTCATAATAGTGCTTACAGGCAGCTGGAAAACAATTAAATGAGATTGGTATGAATAAAAAAAAAAAAAAAAATCAAACGCAAGTCACAGTAACAAGGGAAGGAGAAACATTAAAACAAGTCCTTTACACACGTCGCTTTATCAACATCGCAAATCCGAGCAAATAGGAGGTCGCCTCATTGTGAGGCGACTGTAGTCTGTGAGAAAAAAAAAGTACAGCTATGGTCGGTATCCATCGTATCCATGTCTTTTACCGCAGAATGAAAGCATATTCTTTAAACCTTACCCCTGCTCGGTTCATAGCGCTCTGCAATTAGTCTCTCAGTTGTTAAGGCTGACATAATGCTTCCTGTGAATCACAAAAATACACTTAGTAAAGCTTTAGGCTGAGCTGCTTTTAGCTTACCACAACTGAGCTGAGCTGTCTTTAGCTTGCCTAGCTAAGCTAGACTTTGCTGCGCTACCAAGTAATCGAACAAATATTTACGCTAGCGTGGCGTTGTACCCGTCTTCTCTTCCTGGGATTTGACGTAAAGGTGCCAGATGTCCGGCTTTAGGAAGCCGGACAGTCCGGTTTTCATTGCACTGTCCGGCGTCGGTACCAGCGGACGTGTATTTATCCTCCTTTACCCCAGATTCCACATCTCCGTCAGCGCTCCGCCCGCTCACGTCACAGTGCCTTCTGTCTTCTTCTTCTTCTTGTCGGAGGTTTTTATGGTTGGCAACAAACTGTTAGTAACACATTACCGCCACTTACTGGTATGGAGTGTGGTTCGTGATGGTTTAAATATTGATCCTGACGTTACCCTAACTTCTTCTAAGCATACATTCACACATTCACTTAAAAATATAAACATATTTGTGCACAGCTTTTGTATATCATTCCTTCACTCACAAACACACTTACTATAATTAAAATTCTATGGAACTAATTTCGTTTTCTTTAGAAATGAATAATTATTGTATGTGTTTACTCCCTAAATTTTTCCTCAGTATATCTAATAAATTAACATTCTCCTTAATGTCTTCAAAACTCTCTTCTCATATATCTTCTCTCTTTTTCATATTTATGACATTCTAATATAACATGTTCTATGGTTTCATATTTATCACAGAAATCACATTTGCCCGTTTTATGTTTTTGTATTTTAAAAAGTGTATGATTAAGTCCTGTATGACCAAATCTTAACCTTGTTATCACTCTTTCATCCTTTTTTTATTTCTTCCATTTCTTCTTTCTCTACCATCTTCTGAATTTTATAAAACCATCTTCCTGTTTTTATCTTCATCCCACCTTTTGCCAAATTTCCATAAGTTTCTCTTTTAATATGCCTTTCCTTCTGATTTTACTTATTTTAACTTTATAAAACTAATAGAATCTTTTAATTGCCCTTTTGCCATTTTATCTGCCCTCTCGTTTCCTTCACTTAATGTATTGCTGGAACCAAAATAGCAACTATATTACATGTTTAGGTATTCTGAACAGTGTATGATTTATTTCTAATAAAATGTCCATCTACTATCTGTATTACTTGTCTGTCATGTAAATCAATGAGCTGTTTCCACATCCTCCTTCGTCACCATCCCGCGTCGTCTTCTCCGTCCTTCACCGTCAAAATCACCAGACTGAGCTATTTTTGCTCCCCTCCGGTCCGTCAGATCAAGACCATGTGCAATGGCACCAGAAAAAGTGTAGAGGCCGGTTTGTCAAGGTAAATTATAGTAAAAACAGATTGGTATCTAGAATTAGAGCATAGTTTGTATATATTCCCAAAACTAAAACAATAAATTTAGATTTTATTTCTGGCAAAAACATTCAATTCGGTTTTATCCATTAAAAGAAAAAAAATTTGGAATTTTTAATCAACATTCTAATAATTGTAACAAAGTATTATTATATCATAAATAATGGCTATGCAAAATGCTCCCCCTCAATCTCCTGCTCTCTCAAAAAATGAACTTTCCTTTTTCAAAAGATGTCTGAGAAAGATGCAAATTTAAATGCAATTAAAATTGTTTGAGTTAATTGAAAATTTCGGTTGTAGTCCCCACTGATTAATTTAACTTCTATTATTATTTTATTTATTTTTTATTTATTTTATTTTTATTTTAACTTTGTTAGCCTGTGCATTTTAATTTTATTTTCAAAAAAGAGCGGGGAGTTGTGTCCTATTCTTGTATTGAAATATTTGTTGTGGCTTGTTATTTGAGATTGTTGACCTTATATATTCAATAACAAAAAAAAAGTGAAATGCAAAAGAAAATTAACCATTACAACCAACTGATTCTGATTAAAAGCAATTTTTAGTAAATTATTTTGTGTATTTTTTACATACTGTTTGCATACACAGTAATCTAAGCGTACTTTAATTAAAATAGAGTAAGAGTCTATAATTAGGCTATGCTGAGCCTAATTTCTCACATCTATTTGGGGGATATTTATTGCCACACTTTGGGCCACTTAAAACCAATTTAGCATGCTGACCTATGTCCTTATGAATACAGTGTACCAATCTTCTGATGGCTACTTCCAACGGGATAATGCGCCATGTTATAAACTGAATCATCTCAGAATCATTTCTTGAAACTTTTTTCCACTTAAGTAATTGTGAATTGAGCATATTGACGAACAACATTTTATTTTTTATCTTAAATGCAAATTAAAAAAAATAATTACTGCTCTAAATATTTGCTCTGTCAGCTAAAGATCTGTTTTGGTCTCTATACTTTAATTAAATAAATCAATTCAAGCTAAAATGTAGAGGCTATACCTGATCTCTTTGTATCAGAGATTTTCTTACCCAGGGTTTGCAGGGTGCCCCCCTGCAACCCCTGGTTTTCATTGTATAGCTCACAGCATGTTCATTTTACATGTTAAAAGCCTCCCTAGGAATTCCATGGGGAGGCATGGGGAGGCTACTGCCTAAGAAATTCCGTCAATTTCTGACCGAATTTCACGAGTTTTTCCGTCGAAGCCTGCAAATTGCCGTATACTGCCGCCAACCTGAAGTTCCACGACAATCTACAGTGCATTATACGGGGCCGAAAATCCCCACTTTTCATGCGGTGAAAATGCGGCGCGTTAGAGCCGTCTGAAGGCGGTTATATACTGGAGGATCCTCCCTGATGATGAGATCGCCTCAGGTGGGTGGCCGAGAAGGCTCAGCTCGCAGGAGGATCCAGGGGTGTTTCTGCTGGAGAAAGGTGGAACTTCTCCAGATCCCAACACCACTGCGATCCGTGACTTTTTGGCCTTAGGAAAGGAACAAAAGTTATTTCGAGTTAGCTGCAATCTTCTGGCATTTCACGTGAAACGAGCCTCTCTTTTTCGGGCAGTGAAACCCATGGAAAGAGGATGATTTAGTCCACGCTTTGGGTTTTAAACCATGAGTGACGTGGGGGCACTTGAAGTGGAAGTATCAGCTTCATTCATCAGCTGATTGGTCCGTGCTTGAGCTGACCGCCTTGTACAGTGGGCAGCTACAGTACTTTTCCAGAGAATCTTTTGTTCTCTTTGTAAAAAAGGAAAGGGGGGTGGTTTAAGATGCTTCATCCAACTGATTTGGGCTCCCTTGTGGCAATATATCCCAACATATGTTACTTGATCACATAACAATTGGACTGTCATATAGTATTTATGAACACACGCCGTACTGACTGTATGTTAGAATAACAAATGAAAGAGTGATTCAAGCTGAAATCAAGGTCAAACAGATAATTCTGCACATATATGGAATCATTTAACCACAACTTCCATTAAAAACATCATTTGTTATTAACAAAATTCATTCAGCTCCATGCAAGACTTATTTCAGTTACAAACTCTTAACTAAAACAAGTGAAACTCGACTAAACTAAACTACTATATAAAAAGAAGAAGGAAAAAATGTGGTTGATACCATAATCAAAATGATGAAGAATTTGGGATCTGATCAAATTGCTTTTCACTAATTTAGAGCAATAGGAATGTTTTCAAACAATGTAGCCGTTATTTAGGCAAATAATGTTTTATTTGCTTAATCGGAAAACAACATAATTTAGTTAGTTTATATTTTTCCTTCTCTGAGTGAGCTTGTAACTTGCAGACATTGCTATTCTCATGACATTTGGTCATAGTTTGCTAATCAAAATGTAATGAGCATATGATAAAACACATGAACATTAAGATTATACTAATGTTTAAATTCTTAGTGAAATAAAACTTGTTGTAGCTTTATAAACAACAGCTTGTATATAGCTTTGTTTATTGTCTTTACGCAACAGTTAACATGAAATAATTTAAAAATTATTAAAAAACATTGTTTAAATGGAAAATCGGTCCCTTTGCCAGACCTGCGAACCTCTACTGATCTCCATGTGGAAGGTTTCAGTTCTCTGCTGCATTTAGCAGCACAGCAGCAGGCCACCCATGTCAGGGATTATTCTGTTCCACGTGCCACACGTCAGGGGAAGGGCTTCCTTGTTCTTAAGGCCTCCAACTCCAGTCAGCATCTGAAAGTTCTGAAAAATGAGAAACGATGGAAGCTTCTGGTCCTTAGCAGGGGCTTTACATGCTGCCATCTCAGGTGAGAAGTAGCCTTAGTCCTAAAAGAGAAATCCTGTGTGGTGTTTTCTGTCCTTAAACACGGTGGGGGGCTAAAGGGCAGGTTATACTTCTGCAACCGCACACATCAAATGTCTCTTGGATCTGGTCTCGAACCAGTTTTGCCGGTATGCTTCTGCACCGTCGGTCTGGAATTTCTAGGGACGCACAGCAGTTTCCCTCCAAAGCTCAAGGGGGAGCTTATTCAAGAACTTGCGATAACTTCAGCACATGTTCACGAGAACTTTGGCGGCGCCGGCGAGAGTGTTTCCAAAGAAACAATGGCGAGTCTGCAAGTTATCACGGTCATGGAGATGGATCTAGAGTTACTAGACATCGAAGAGGATATATTTATTTATATAACTTGTCTGAGGCATTGTACATGTGGCTGTACTTCCGAACCCCAGGTTGGGCGGTTGCAGAGGCTATGCATAAACTGGCCTTAATGCACACCTCTGTAGGAGTGCCTTTTGATACTGTTTTGGGGGGGAGGTGTTGTAGAGCAAGTCAGCTGCTGTGCAAAACTTTCATGTTCCCTACCTAAAGGACATTGTTAATATCATGCATGGACATTGGTTCTAGATGTCCAAATTATCATCATAGTTTATGGCACAAGATATGGTAACATCTGTTATATAATGGGCCTGCTTCTGAGCTGGGATTGGTCCAGCCTGTTTTAGAGCATAAAGTGATTAACATAACCCGACTGACTTTTGCCCTGTTTACATCAGTGTGGCTGGCCAAGCTAACAAATACTACAGCTTTGACTCCAGGGCCCCTCAATGACTGTAGAATTCCAAATAAATAGGTACAGGTACAGGTACGTAGTCAATGCAGTGGACAATGGAATGATTCAAAAAATAATCTCAGCTAAGAGGCTGATGAAAGTTACTGCTTCCATAGTTGAGGCCTTAAAATATTCACATTTTTCAGAAACAAACATCATACATCATTGCTAATAAATGCTTTTATTCACTTTCAGTCATTACAAACTCTCCTAAGATCCATAATCTTTGACGAAAATCCAGTAATGCTGACATTTTAGCTCAGCCAGCCTGGTGGCTTTAATAGACTGCCTGAGGCCCATTGCTGCTGCTTATTTAAAAGTTGGCCAACTGACAACACAGATTAAGTTACAAAATATATTTTTCAGTTAAAACTTCATTAGTGTATAAATGAAAGGCAAAACAATGACATTCATACTCCTGTTTTGTGTACCAGTAACCCCTGCTGCAGGCAAAAAGCTGCCGTCTTACTGTACCAACCTGCCCCTTCAATATTGCCACAGAAACTTAGAAGGTTCTGCCACTCTGAATGGAAACTAAAAATATCAAATACAATGATAGATATGGGTCCAACATGACCTCCTATTGATTCATCTGCTTTGGTTTCTTTGGAATAGGACTGATCCCTACAGTTTTCAAGTCCTATGGAAAAGAATGTAATTCAAATAAATAAATCACTCTTTGCAAGATTTCAGGTGCACCAACCAATCAGCAACAAATCAATTCAGCCATTTTGGGAATTTAGGATCTGAATGGTTTCTGTCAGGGATCTATAGTTGTGTTTTTTAAACTAAATGATGAGCATCAGCAGGTAATAAGAGGTGAAGACACATCCTGCTGGTCCTTGGTAGGTTAAACTGGATTGGGGTGGATTTTTTGGAGTTATTATTCCTAATTTATTCTTATCATTAGAAGTGTTCCACCCATTATTTGTTTTATTTTTTTTCCTTATTTTTAAAGATCACATTTACCTGAAATTTTTCAGAGTAAACAAACAATCCAACCACAAATTGATCTTAATTTATCCAAAATGAAGACAAATTAAAGTATTAACATGAATTTAAAATGTACCTAAAAGCCTTTGTTTTTGGAAAAAATTAACTATAAACTGGCTGACTGATATAAAGATCTTAACTATAAAATCTTTTTAGAATTATGTAATTAAACATACCATGGAATATATTAATCAACTACTGTAATAAATAAAGCTTCATAAGCTATCAGTTTGATAGACTAGATCTTACATATTCCAGAAAGACTGTTTTTATTATCTAAACAGACAATTTTTTTCAGACATGAAATATGACACTAAAAACTGGGTCTACTGGCAGGATATTTCCACAAAATATATTCTATATGCTGTCTCTTGCTGGTTGCACTGGGAAAAACAAAACGTAGACAAACAGTGTGTGAGTCCCTCTAGTGGAGCTTGTGGAGTATTGCAGGTTATTGTACAGAGTTCTGGTGTTTCCTGTCACTGTGGGCTGCAGAGCACAGTAGTACACAGCAGAGTCTGACAGACGGAGATTCTGGATCTGCAGAGGAACTGATCTAGCAGTAGCATCCAGACTGGATGAAAATCTCTCCGTCTCCTCAGTTTTTCCTTCTCCAACCTTGAAGCGGCTCAGGATGAACTGGGGGCTGCTGCTCCCCTTCTGTCTGTACCAGAACAGATAATGGTTGGAGGAGCTGGTGTTATACAGGCACTTCAGGGTTGCAGTTTCTCCAGCAGCAGCGGTCACATCTCCATCAGGTTGCAGCACGCTTTCTGTCTGTGCTCTGCATTCTGTAAGACAACAGCAAACAGCATCAATAATCGGGTCCAAAATCCTTTTCCTGTAGATCTGATTCAAAGAATGAAAGCTGTGTTCCTACCGAGGCCCACAGCAGCCAGCAACAGTGAGATGAACAGAAGCTTCATGTCTGCAGCTCTGAGGAACAGTGAGTAGAATAAATGCTGAGAGCTCCAACTTCACATTAACAGGATCCCTGGGTTACGCCCCCTACTGGTAACTTAACGCTCCACATGCCTGGGTGCTGCTCTGCCTCACTGCTACAAGCTGCCCTGGGTTCATTTGCTTCCTACCCTACAGATGCAAACATTTGAACCTTTACTCTGGATGTTTATATCAGTGAAGGTTTCCTCTGTATCCCTGTTGTGATGCAGAATTCACTACAATTCTTTTCACTCTGTGAAAATTTAGCAATTTGTAATCTTCATCCGAATGCAGAGATTTAAAGAAGCAACAGTCAGTTTACTGTTAAGGTGCCAGTTTATTTCTCACTAAATACTTTTGACAGATTTCATTTTTATTGCTGATTCTATGTGTCAGCACTGTTTAGTGAGGACATTTGATATTATGCTTCTCTGACAACCTTTACTGCAAGAAAATTAGAAATATTAGCAAGTTCTTCTTATTAGAAAAGAATCCTGTGATAAGCCAAACATTAAATGAACAAAGATGAGTCATGCAGTGACACTGGCTTAATATATGTGGCAACTACCAAGAACCTGTTGGAACTTAATAATTTCAGGTCACTGAACCTTGGAGCTGGTCAGCATTTGAACCACCGTCTCCTCCAGCAGACCTTCATTTAATTATTTCTTTCTTTATAATGTCCGTGGGTTTATTCAAACGAGAACCACAGCTTACCTGATGATTGAATGAACAGAGTTAAAACAAAATAAAACAGTTGAAAAAAGCATTTAAATCACTTATAACTAATCTAACATGTAAGAGTCTGATACCCTACTTTTCTGTCTAAAAGTAGGGTATCAACACATATAGCTATTGTCCCATCATTCACTGCTTATTGTTTTGTGTGCTGCTGCGTAAAAGCATTATTTCATATATGACACATATTTATTATAAGTATTATTAACTATTGATGATACATAATTAGGTTTTATATTGTTTTCGTTTATATTACGTGTTTTTTTTTTCTTTTCCTGGTGGAGATGTTTTCCAGTGTAACTCACCACCTTCACAAAAAGCAGTTCCCCACTCAAGCAGAGGGTAGAAGCACGCTTAAGTGGACATTTGACATTTAAATTTTTAGGTTCACTGCTCAAAAAAAACAAAGGGAACACATAAACAACACAATCAAACCTCTTTGAAATCAAACTGCCCACTGATTGGCAATCAATTTCACATTCTGTGGTGCAAATAGAATAGACAACAGGTGAAAATGATTGTTAATTAGCAAGATACAATAAAGGAATGGTTCTGCAGGTTGGGACCACAGACTACTTTTCAGTACCTAAGCTTCCTGGATGATGTTTTGGTCACTTTTCAATGTTGGTGGTGTTTTCCCAGTAGTGGAAGCATAAAGGCCCATTCATACCTCACGTTTGGCCTGCACGTCCGTATTTCTGTCCGTACGTTCTATCCGTTGACTCCTTCATACCTCCGTCCGTTGAGGTGCGCAATAACCCGTATTTCCTCTAGGTGGCAGTGCTGGGCGCCAATGATTCGTCATTGATCAAAACATGGCGATGGTCCAAGACCTGATTCTGTTGCATTTGCTCCGTAAGCGAAAGAAAAGTAAAAAACGAGATCGACGGTGGAACGTGAGGCCATTGAATATCAGTCGCCCTTTTGATGGGGAATTTTGCAATTTGGTGTTGCCTATGCGGGAGATGGATGACGAGCGGCATTTCCAATACTTCAGGATGTCCGCTCCCACTTTTGACAGGTTGCTGAGGCACATTTCCCCCCGCATCCAACATGCCGCTTCCCACAGAGCACCGATTGGGGAGGCAGAGCGCCTGGCTGTGACCTTACGGTTTTTGGCTTCTGGGATCAGTCAACAAGCCCTGGCAGCCAGCTACAAACTGGGGATCTCCACGGTTAGTGGGATTGTGAAAGAGGTGTGTCGCGCTCTCTGGGAGGAACTGCGAGCGGACTTCATGAAGTACCCTCAAGGTGATGACTGGGAGGTGATCCGACGTGAGTTCTGGCAGCAGTGGCAGTTTCCAAATTGTATTGGGGCAATAGATGGGAAGCACGTTCGAGTGCAAGCGCCAGCCAACAGCGGAAGTTGTTTTTTTAATTACAAAGGGTTTTTTAGCTTTGTTTTGATGGCTGCCTGTGACCTTACCGTTTTTTTGTTTGATATTGGGAGCGCGGGCGGGACAGCGACGCGGAGTTTTTGCCCGCACAGATTTTGGCGCACAACTGATCCGAGGTCAGCTTCCCCTTCCACCTCATGCACCGTTGCCTGGAATGGATATCTGGACCCCACCAGTGTTTGTCGCTGATGAGGCCTTTCCTCAAAAGGTGAACCTGATGCGTCCATATCCAGGTAAGCAAACACATCTCATGAATGAATGAATAAATTAATGACTACCTTGTAATATTTCACATGAAATTACATTGACACAGCAGCTTCAACACTTAATTATATTATAATCTCATCATATGACTAATAAAGTTTGTTTCTAATAATGCATTCTGTTCTTTATATCCTGTTTTACAGGTCCAGTCCTATCAGAGGACCAGAAAGTGTATAACTTGCGGCACTCCAGGGCCAGGCGGGTCATTGAAAACGCTTTCGGCGTTTTAGCAGCCCGGTGGAGGATCCTTGGGCGTGCTATGGAGTGCTGCATAGAAACAGCGGAGGACATAACTAAGGCATGCCTCATCCTCCACAATTTCCTTGCAGCCAACGACCAAGGTTTGACGGAGACTGACCGCTACATCCCCCACACCATGTGCGACAGAGATGGCACGCCTGGTGAATGGAGAGAGTTGGTCCAGGGTGACACCAACTTCCGGAGCTCTCGAGCATATACTGCTGCAAGGGCTACGCAAGATGGACTGGCTGTAAGAGAAATCTTTAAAGAGTTCTTCCAAACAGACCAGGGCATGATTCACTGGCAAGAACAGCACGTCCAACGTGGGACCCTAGGTCATCATTAGTTTGTTTATTTGTTTATTAATTTGTTAATTGGCTGTTAAAAATCAAAATCAACATGTTTTTTTTAGTAGTAGTAGTAACATGTACATCGAACAATAAAAAAACTCACATCAATCACAATCACTGAAGTTTTTTTTTTAATATTTAAGTGCAAAACAGTGCTGCATAAAGACATTGCATGCCATGACTTCAAACAGGTCAAATTTGAGAGAATA
>JAGKQL010000071.1:473507-508616 GCA_018398635.1 Cyprinodon brontotheroides | reverse complement strand
GGAGAGCTCCGCCCACTGGATGATGGCGCCCTCTGGTGGAGATAGAAGGTGAAGCTGAACAGTGACATTTAGCATATAACAGCTTTTTACACCAGCCTACTTATACCTGCCTCTGCCTACTCATCTCTGTTAGAACATCTCACTGTGTCTGTATGCTGCACTTATGCATGTTTCCTTCAATACTGGATCATTTGTACCCTTCCAGCTGAATTCTTCTAGTTGAGGTTGTCTTTACCTCTATGCTCCAGCGCTACCTGTTCCTCTGTGAGTCTCAGCTGCTTTCTTGCCTGTTCTGGTGGTTCTCCGGTCCACACGGCCTATTGGTTCTGTCAGCATCTACATCTCTTGGTTCTTTGCTCACTCCTTCAAACTAGCATTCCTCTGCCAAGACAATAACTTTAAACCTTCTTCATCTGCCACTATTCACCACTTCAATATACTCTTCAAATGTAACTCTGTGTCTGGCTGAATATCAAGCTCACCTACAGAAAATTGTGACACTCTTTTGTCCTAATTTAGTTTAACTTGATTACTCCAATTTACTTGGTGAACTTAACCTGGTCAGGACCAGATTTAGGACCAACAAAGGTTGAAAATAAGTTTTATTTTTATAAATGATGTAACAATATGTCCTAATGAAATTGGGGAGAGGTTTATGATGCAAATGTATACTTATCTCCAAAAGCTAAACAAGCTATGTAGCATACCTGACATGATTGTTAAACATGAAAATAAAACCTTGTATTTTTTTATTAGATTTTGGGCCTAAAATCCACACTGAATCTACGGTTCTTCCACATTTCTGTCAATGACAGTAACAGAGCATTCCGTCACTCAAATTATTTATTTTTTTGGGCAGGAAAAGTTTCAGAGTTAAGGTTTTGGCCTGCCTTTTGTTTAGTGGAAACATATATGATATACACCAGTGTTTTTCAACCCTGGTCCTCAAGGCACACTGCTCTGCATGTTTTTTGGATGTTTCTGAGCTTCAGCACACCTGATTCAGATGATTGCAGTTCAGCAAAGCCTGAGAATCTGCTATCAATTGATATTGATAACAGGTGTGTGAAAGCTGGGAAACATCTAAAACATACGAAACAGTGTGCCTTGAATTTCAGGGTTTAAAAACACTGATATACACACTACTCAAAAAAATTAAAGGAACACTTTGTAATCAGAGTTATAGCATCAAGTTAATTAAACTTCTGGGATATTGAGTTTGGTCAGGTAAGTAGCAGAGGGGTTTGTTAATCAGTTTCAGCTGCTTTTTTGGTGTTAATGAAATTACAAACAGGTGAACCAGAGGGGCAACAACGAGACGACCATCAAAACAGGAATGGTTTTACAGGTGGAGGCTGGGAGGGAGTTAAGTGAGGTAGAACCAAGGCACAGCTGGAGTTTGATTTTTTAAAGCTAGTCGCCGAAGAAAACAGATGCCAAGTCCTGTAGCCTACTCAAACGGTGAAATAATTTGGGGGTCCTCGTCGGAAGAAGGAGACGATGACAATGACACTGATCCGAGTCAAAAGCCAGTTTGTGGGATCAAGACGGCGGCTCAAGTTGTAGAGGATGAGGAAGAGCTAGAAAGTGATTCGGATATGGATAGTTGGATGCCAGTTGGTAGTTACCGGAGAAATGGAAAATCCAAAAGTAGTGAAGCGGGCAGAACTTGTGAGAATTCAGGAATCAAAAGAAACCTTGAAGACGAAAGCACAGATGAAGGAAGCAAGGGTGTACGTAAAAAAATCATGAAAGAAGAGGTGAAGATAATATTAAAATTCAGAAAGGAAGATGAAAATATTATTCTGAGCCCAGTAACAGTCTCTAAGGAGCTAAAAAAGAAAGTGGGGGAAGTTGAAATGGCTAAAACTCTGAGAGATGGAAACTTGCTAATTGTCTGTAAATCAGAAGAGCATAAAAGGAAAGCAATGAGTGTTGAAAGCATTGGAAAGAAAAGAGTGGAGAGTAAAAGAGTGTTGGGTGAAAAGAAAGATTCCCGAGGAGTTATTTACGGAATTCCGGTTAATGAAGATCTGGAGAGATTAAAGCATAACATCCATAATGTTGAAGTCATTGATATAAAGAGATTGCAGAAAACAGTGAACAATGAGAGAGTTGACAGCTTGTCTGTGCTTCTGAAATTTTCTACTCCAGAAGTCCCAGAGAGAGTTAAAGTGGGTTTCATGTGCTATCCAGTCAGGCCTTATGTTCCTCCTCCACTTCGGTGTTACAAGTGTCAGAGATATGGTCACATTGCTGCAGTGTGCAGGGGCAAACAGAGATGTTTTAAATGTGGAGGGGAGCACAAAATACAAGAATGTGGTGAAAATACTCAGGTTAAATGCTGTAATTGTGGTGGAGAGCACAGGGCAACATATGGAGGGTGTGAAGTTAGGAAGAAAGCAGTTGAGGTTCAAAAAGTGAAATCAACAAACAATCTAAGTTATGCTGAGGCGTTAAAGAAGGTTCAGGAAAAGCAAAAGGAAACTGTGAGTAACATTCAAGTATTAAGGCGAGAACCAGAGCAGCATGCCAGGGTTTATAACCCTGTTGACTTTGACAAACTTGTTTTGTTTGTGGCTTATGTTATTAACTGCACGGACCAGGTTAAACATAAAAATGAGAAAATCAAAATCATTGTTAAAGGAGCTGAAAAATTCTTGGGGATGAGGAATATGTCGTTGGATCAAGTTATACAAAAACTTGAGGCAGATGGCAATAAACCAAAGTAAGAGTGATATAAAAATTGATATGAGTCAAATAGAAGTTAAACGTTTTTAAAAGAAAGATCCAAGAAGATTGGCAAAAACAGTGGGAAGAAGATTTAAAGGAAGATTACTTTTTCGTTATTTATTGGCTACAGGTTTAGTGAAAAGAATTTAGGTTTTTTTCCCCTTTTTTTTTATTTTTTATTTTTTGAGCATGTCTGTCTTGATCCACACTCATTACTGGTTGGTGGCGGTAATGCACCTCTTAATTGTTTGCCAACCGCCATAAAACAAGAAGAAACCCATCAGCAGGACGGTATCTGCACGAGGAGTTACAGGAGGAGCAGGAGGAGCACTGCCAGAGCCCCTACAAAATGAACTCCAGCAGGCCACTGGTGTGAATGTCTCTGACAAACAATCAGAAACAGACTTCCAGAGGGTGGCCTGAGGGCCGACATCCTCTAGTGGGCCCTCTGTTCACTGCCCGGCACCTTGTAGCTTGATTGACATTTGCAACAGAACACCAGAATTGGCAAGTCGGCCACTGGCGCCCTGTGCTTTTCACAGATGGAGAGCAGGTTCACCCTGAGCACATGTGACAGACGTGAAATGGTCTGGAGAAGCCGTGCAGAACGTTCTGCTGTCTGAAACATCGTTCAGCATGACCAGTTTGGTGGTGGGTCAGTGATGGTCTGGGGAGGCATATCCATGAAGGGACGCACAGACTTATACAGGCTAAACAACGGCACCCTGGCTGCCATTAGGGATCGGGATGAAATCCTTGCACTCATTGTCAGACCCTATTCTGGTGCAATGGGTCCTGGGTTCCTCCTGGACAATGCCCGGCCTCATGTGGCGATAGGTTGCAGGCAGTTCCTGGAGGATGAAGGAATTGATAAACAAAAGTAGCACAAACAATATTTTTTTCTGCACAAATCTGCACTAATGTTGCACTAACCATTCAGTCTATTTGCAGAGTTTTTTGACGTGGGTGCGGTGTCAGCTTCACGCAGCTCAACCTGCTCTCTCCGCGCTCAACACCAGCTGTGCGCTCTGCTGTTTCTCCGCTTGCTCGACTCTATGCGCTCCAACTTCAGCAATATATGTAAATGAACCATACCATCAGCCAATCACGCTCAGCTTCTTTTCATAATGTTTTATGGCTTTTGGGATATTGAGTTGCAGCTTAATATGGCCCAGATATCCCGCCTTAATCCCTTATATTAGTTTAATGAAATATTGACCAGGATTGATACAGATCATGATGGTGTAACAGCGCTCTGTCCATGGTGCTGATGTCCTGCAGAGGCTGCACTTCCATCCTGAAGCCTCCATCATCCCTCCTTTATGATCCAAACCTTCTCATCATAAAGAGTTCAATGATGCAGCAAACACTCTGATGTCTGCTTTATTCTCAGCTGCAAAAACAATCAGACTGAATCCTAACAAACCATAGAGGAGGAACAGTGTGTGAGGCCCTCTAGTGGATGTTGTGGAGTATTACTGCTTCTTGTACAGAGTTCTGGTGTTTCCTGTCACTGTGGGCCTCACAGCACAGTAGTACACAGCAGAGTCTGTCATTGCAACAGAGGAGATCAGCAGGCTTACATCAGTTCCCTTCACCTGAATGTTCAGTCCAGGGATTCGCTCATTTTGTTTATTTCCTGATCCTAAATGATAGATCAGAAACTCTGGAGGTTTTCCTGGATACTGTCGATACCAGTAAAACTGATCACTTCCACTTGGTTCTTTAGAGAATCGGTAAGACACAGTAACAGAGCTGCCCTCTATGGTGAAGGTTTCATCAGCCAGTGGAGTGAGATCTTGAGAACAGACACCTAAAGGAGGAGAAATTAGTTACTGACTTCAATCTAAACTATGTTGTCATTCATAGTAATACATCTTTAGAAAAGGATTTGTAATTAAGATTTAATCTGACCTGTTAGCAGTGAAGCAACAAGAAGAGAAAGTCCATAATAGTCCATGATGATCAGAGTTAATGTTTGAACTGTGCTGAATGTGGAAGTTTGTGTCTCTTCTATAGTTCAGTAACAGCTCAGCTCCTCCCTGAAGCTCTCAGCTCCTCCTTCCTCCTCTGTACAAAGTTAAACATGATGAAGCGAATTAGGTACAAACTCTGGAATTTAAAGAGTAAATAAAAAACAAGCTGACATAATTATGAAAAATTAAGCAGATCAAATTTTATCCTTTATCAGATTTTTCAAACTCAAGCGTACAATTGTAAATATACAATGTATTATTCTTGGCAACTTGTAAAAACAATGTCATTGCAGAGTCGCCTATTTCCAGTGCAAAATTTAAGTATAATGTTTACTCCATGTGTGTTTGACCTCCTGATGACAAAAAAAACAATAAAATGTTTCTGGTGTCGAATGCAGGCTGTAGATTTGTGTCACTGGTGCATTTTTGACGAGAAGAATTAAATTTTCTTGTTTGTATTTTTTTTCTCAACATTAATGAATCTAATAATATTACTGACATTCAAGTAAAAAGTAAAGTGCAGTTAAACTTTTCCTAAAAGTAAAAAAAAAGTAAAAAAAAAAAAAAAAAAAAGTAGCACTTGTGGCCAGTATGGCCCCACACTCAGTCTTTGACACAAGGGGGAGCAAACAACTCAAAGACCCAAACCGTGAAGCACTCAAGTTCAAGTGTTTTATTTATACAAAAAGCCACAGCAAAAGTGGCATAATAAAACAGTCCTTTTCTTCTCCTGATAAAACCTAAAATTCAACAGTTTTCCTTAAAAATCAGAGGCTGGAAGTTGGTCTCCGCTTGTTATGCTGCTTCTGGTGCAAGTGATCGGCCTGGAGCACCCACTGGCTGATCCACAGCTGACTCTGAGGTGCTCCAGCACTGTTCCACTCCCTGGCGTACCACACTCCTTTCCAGACCGATCCAGCTAAAAAGAGAAGCAAGGAGAACGCCAGCATCCACGCGCCAAAACCCCGTCGGAAGATATATTCCTGTTTTTGCTTAAGCGCAGGGGAGCGCTACTTCTACAGGCTTGTGTTCCTCCTCTGCCCTATCACTCTCATTGGCCATCAGTAAGCACTTGATCTCCCGCCTGCTCTCTCCTGGCAGCTGGGCCCCGCCTCTGTCACTCTGTGACTTCCGCTCTTCTCCTTTCCTTCAGACTCTTTATAAGTTGGCTTTAATCAGCCTCTTGCTCACACCTGAGCGCGCAGCAATTACGCAGCGCAATTAATGCACTCCGCTGTAGACAACTACTTCAGTCCAGTGCGCATGGATTGTCACAAGGAAAAAACAAACCAGCCCAACATGCAGGAAAAGTTAAAGTCTAAAATAAAAGGGAAAACAATCATATAAAAAGAGAAACATCAAAACATGCAAAGCTCAAAATACAAAAGAAAAAGGCTCTAAATCATATCTTCCTCTCCAAACATGCAAAAGCATAAAACTAACATTTAAAAGAAAGAAAACCATAAATCATATTTTTCCACACTGTTTTTTTCCCTGCAACACACTGGCGTCCACTGGCCTTAATGATGCATTGACATATATGCTAGGGTGACAAGCGTCCGTATTTCCCAAGGACATGTTAGGTATTTCCGCGTCCTGTCCTGGGCGTCCCCAAATTTTAAAAAGTGAGGAAATGTCCTGTTTTTTAAAATTACCAACTCATTGGACCATTAAAATTTACGGCTGGGGCACTTTAACGCGACGCTGCGTGCTAATGACGTATAGCACAGGAAACACGTGATGCTGGGGTGCCCGGATTCTTAATCAGAATATAGATAGCGTGGTGTCATGTACGCCAACATGCAAAGGCACAAATGTATGTTTACCAACGATTATAGCTACAAAGCTAGTTTTCCAGCTTTCAGACCCTAGTCGAGCAAATACAAAGGGGAGGCCTTGTAACACAGTGTGCAAAGCGAGCACATATGTCTCGATTGACCTATGGAGGTTAAAGGGATGCGAGGAGCTGCTGGGACTTCATCTAAAGTCGAGATATTCTATTGATATATGTTTGTTCGTTTTGAATTTTGCATTTTGAGTTATTTTTGCTACAAAAGAGGTATTTTTTATTAAGCTCATTTGTTTTATTTTTTCCAATAACCTACAGAACAAACATTATTTAGGATTCATTGCTGGGGCTGGTATCATCATATTCCTAGGTTGAGATTATTTGTTAGCGCTTGTTGTTAAGTGAGGGGATGTTTTAGGATGAGACATTATTTCTTTCATTGTGCTATTTGTTCATTACAGGAATTGTTAAGCATTTTAATAAATACATTTTTGAATAAATTATCATTTGTTATTGGAGTTATTGCTGTTGACTTTTTTTGCAGCTTAACATATGCCCGCGCGCCCGTGCGCATGCATGCATGCAACCCATACAGGTATGGAAGCGATGATAACCCCCCCTGTTTCGGTGCCACCGTTCATAATAACCTTTGGCTACAAAAACTTTACATAAGGCGGGAATAAAAGAGCAGCAAAGCTGCAGCTTCTTTAGAAAAAAATACACGATGCCGGGTCCACCACATCTGGTTTTATCAGCCACAGTGCAAAGCAGGTGTACAGCCAGGGACATCACAGACATAAGGCAATAATTCAGGACCTTATCTATTTCATGCAAACTCCCCTTGTCTTTTGATCGACAAAGCCCAGCTTTAAAAAAGCTTCATGGCGGTGGTAGAGGAGATAATATTTGTGAGAATAATGTTGGCATAAATTGGCGCTAAATAAATAAAATGAATTGAATTGAAAATACTGCCCGCCAAGTCGGGCATTAAGATTACAAAAAGTTATTGCCACAATCTTTCTTTTATAAAAGTATTGTTATTGTCCTGCTATTTGTTTAGGGTTTTTCTTTATCTGTTGTAGTTGCTAACCTCATATGTATTATTAAAAGGCAGGTTGTGTTACGTTTCTTTTTTCCACAGTCCTCATTTTCACTTAAAAATAAAAGAGCAGGCATTTACTGCTAAAACTAGAAAAAGTTGTGGCAACCACAAATGTCAGGTAAATACTGTAAGAAAATAGTTTTTTTTTTTTAAAAAGAAAAAAAATAAAAAGCTGCAAATATATCTATCTGAGAAAAGATTTTTTGCGTGCGTGCTTTTTTTATTTGTATTTTTCATTTAGCAGTTCAAGATAATGATAATTCCATAGATATAATAGTGACCTTTAAGCTATACCGTCTCAGTGACAGAGATGAAAACACAAGGAGAAACAAGCAAGCACGAAAATTATTGCACTTTTTAAAATTAATCAAGTGATTAGAATTTTTTGTGCGATTAATTGATTATTGCGACAGGCCTTCTCAAAACTTGAGACTTGACTTGGACTTGAGCTCTCAAGACTTGGACTTGAAAATGACTTGTGAACATGATCTGGTATCTATGCTTCTCTCGCTGTCACACTGAGCCTGGTTCTGCTGGAGGTTTCTTTCTGTTCAAAGGTAATTTTTTCCTCTCCACTGTCGCCACTACATGCTTAGTGTGAGGGATTGTTGAAGAGTCAATGAGTCGATGCAATCAGCTGGTTTTCCTTAGATAGAAAACGTGTTGAACTGAATCTGAGCTGGATGATCTGGTGGCAGGAACTGTAAAGTGCCTTGAGATGACTTGTGTTGTGAATTGGAGCTATAGAAATAAATTGAATTGAATTGAATCTTCATATGGATTCAAAGGTCATGCATTACATATAATGAGTAGTTACCTGGTTGATAGAAAACTGTATTAGTTTCTATGGTTCATTTTCAGACACTGTAACCCTTGAATTCCACAAGGCAGCTTTCTTGGTCCCTTGCTTTACAGTATTTATGTGAATGATATGTCATATGTGTTGCATTAGGCCTGTATGACTATCTATGCAGATGACACAACTGTAAATGTCTATCATCAGATCAGTATCAAGTTAAAAATATACAACAAGAACTATAATTGGTGCATCAGTGGGTAGTGCAGAAAAGGTTAAAGCTGAATGTGTTAAAGACAAAGTGTATGATGTTAGCCTCTAAACATGCCGCGAGAGATGCACCAATGTTCAATCTAACTTTAAACAACCAATCGGTGGAGCAGGCTATTAAACTATTGGGTGTTACTTTAGATCAAACAGTGTCCTGGTCTTCACATATTAATAACATTTTGACAATCATGAGCAGAAATATCTCGTTAATTAGAGACAATGCCAATTAAAACAAGGAAAATGGTAATAGAGTTTTTAGCTTTATGTCACTTGGACTATTGCTCTATTATCTGGGCAAAGGCTGCTCAAAAACACCTTAGCAGACTCCAGATAGCTCAGAATCGGGCAGCAAGTGTCATGAATCGAGGACGGGCAGATGGGACCCAGTATTCCAGGAGAGACAGTCAGTAGGAAAGTTCAAAACCAGTTGCTGCAGTCCCAGAGGACATGCTGGAAGCTGATCCTGGTGAGGGATCCAGAACAGACAGGAACAGATGGTGGAACAGGCAGGATCCAGATCAGGCAGGAACAGAGACAGGTAGCAGGATCCAGAGACTTCCAGGCATCCACAGGTTTCCAGGAGGGTTCAGAGTCTTACTGGGACCAGAAGCATGACCAGGTGGTCACGCACAGGAGCAGACAGGATCAGGTGCAGACAGGCAGGCACAGGTGGAAGAGGGTAAACAGACAGGACGGAGGTAGAACCGGAACTTGAAGCAGGGACTTTAAACTGGTCTCCCCTTCCCCTGGAGCCAGGCTTATTTGATGAAAACTGAACCACCCCCGCATATTGAGCCACAAAACCCAGAGGACTCCAATGGGAGGAAACAGTGGATCTACGAGGACGACGACAGACACTAAAACCGTCTTTCCACTGGCAGCTAGGATTCAGGACATGAACCAAATAAAACTGAACAGATTAGACTTGACAGAAAGACAAGAAATGATCTGGCACTGAATGCTCAGGCTGAACTGAATATAAAACAGAGGAAACAGGTGAGATCAATAACATATAGATTGAGGCAGGGAAGAACATTTTGAATAGATGCAGGTGAGAGGCATCAGAGACATTCGTGGGATGAAAGTCAAAGATAGATTGTTTTGCTGTTTTTTGGTGTCTTGGCATAAAATCTGGACTTCACATAAACCCCTGAGCCTGTTCTCTTAACTAGAGCCTACTGAGAGCAGACACAGGATTAATACAAGACAAGCTGTTAATCTTTTACTTTGCCTCTTCCAAGAACTAATACATTAAAAAACACATTCATACATCGCGCCATCTCTCTGTGGAATATATTGTCACAGAATATGAGATTGATACAAAATCATGTCTCTTTTAAATCTTAAGAAATCTATAGTTAATAAGGAAATTCTTTTTGGACAACAGGGTGTATGTTTTTGCTTCTGTTTTGTTTGTTTTGATTTCTTAATAATGTTTTTTCTAATTTAAGTTTGTTGTATAAACTAATTGTGATGATTTTTGTTGAAAATGGACGCGGGAAGAGTAGTCTCTATTCTTGTGGAGACTAATGGGGATACTGAAATAAAGAAATAAAGTCTTTAGGTTCTAAATTCATTTTAACTCTTATAGTGAGTTTAAGTTTAAGTAATAATATTCTTCGGTCTATGATGATCCATGTTGCTGTCGTTCTTCTAATAATTTATTTTCTAATAATTTATTTTTCAATTTATGGAGCTCTGTGATAGACTAGCGACCTGTCCAGGGTGTATCCTGCCTCTTACCCAGATGGAGATAGCCTTTTGACAGCTGGAGACAGGCACCAGCACCCCTCGCAACCCCAGCAGGGATAAGCGTGATTTAAAATGGATGGATGGATCAATTTCTGTATTAGATCATTATTAAACTTAAATTTTTTTAAATGAAGATGGAAAATATTGAAACATTTCTCTTTTTTTAACAGTAATCCTCATATTTTAAAGGCTTAAATGTGTCCCACAAATGTTTTGAATCAGTTTCAGAATATATAAATCAAAACAATCAATCAATCAATTTCTTTATAGTTAACTACGATTTACATCGAGATTTCAGTTTCAGTACAAACCGTTCATCACATACATCACATACATTGGCTGGAAGGGGGACAAACTTAAACTGTGTATTCTTTACCTGTTAAGATTTACCTATAATCATAACAAGTGCTTGTCTTGGTTTAAGATTTTTCTAGATTCAATCCAAGCTAAACTCATTTTTATCAGCTTTCTTGTTTTGAAATTATTACCCTCCGTCTCTGTGGTAAAAGTTTTATCCCAACAAAAGTTGACTAAATGGTGACACGCCAAGTAGAGTGGCTGTGAGGCCCTCTAGTGGATGTTGCTGAATATAGTGAAGCCTTTGCTTTGCAGGTTCTTGTACAGAGTTCTGGTGTTTCCTGTCACTGTGGGCTGCAGAGCACAGTAGTACACAGCAGAGTCTGACAGACGGAGATCCTGGATCGTCAGATTAAAGGATTTCTTGTTACTACTGAGGTCGGCATCAAATCTGTCCTTAAAATCTGGAGCATTATCTTCTATAGTTGACCGACGCTTCAGCATGTACTGTGGGAAACTATCTTCTTCCTTTTTGTACCAGAACAAGGTGGGGGATGAATAAGTAGTCTGGTATTCACATCCCAGAGTGACAGATTCTCCTTGAGCAGCAGCAACATGTCCTTCTGTCTGCGTCACTGAGTCTCCTTTACACTCTGAGGAAGAACAGAACATGCAGAGGAAGAGATGAATCAATAAAGATGATTGATTAAAGGAGAACAATCAGCAGCTTTAAAGACTTCTATTCCATGTAGAATAGATGTCATTTTCTCTGATCATTGTCACTTTGAACCATATCAGGTGTTTCTACAAGGTAACAAATGGCAGCAGAAATGATCTGCTCTGATTTTCTGTAGAATGAACATTAAAGCTCTTCATGTAGAGCTCAGTAATGTGTTCAAGTGTTTGAAGAGGAAACATGTTGAGCTTTCTATCTTACCAAAGAAAAGAGCAGCTAGAATAACCCACAGCCAATGTTCCATCTGTCCAACAAGGTTTAAATCAGCAGGAGAAACTAGCTGATGTTCAACATTCAGTCTGACTATTGTTCTCTTCACAGCAACACTTATTATTGACACAATAGCTGGAACACAGAGCACAAGGAGCGAGCTCCGCCTACTGGATGATGGTGGCGCCCCTCTGGTGTTGAACAGCAGAAAAAAATAACACATTTTTATAAGTGGAATAAAAAGGTGGAAAGAGGTCAAATGTAGATATAGATCAGACCATGACACCGCCACCGGACTCAGACATTGGTACAAAGCAGGTGGATCTATGGATAATCGATGCATTCATGCCATTTTGAGGCCAACTTCATGAAGGGACAAGAAGACCAACAGCCAATCAATCATTCTCCTATTAATTCTCTTTGTGCTGAGTTTCAGTCATTCACGCCTTACAGCCAAAAGGCTACAAGGTATTTAAGGGAGAGGGCTTGTTCATCCTATTAGGGAGTGTTTGGGATAATGTCTGTTTCTCAGGGATCATTCATAAAATTTTACTGTTTTCTCCAAACTTCTGTAGTTGTGTTGAGTAATGGTCTGTGAACACCTTCACACCCTTTCTGCAGGGTGTAAATTAGTCAGAGAAAAACTTTGTCTAGCCAGAGCAGGGTTTTACATTATGCCATCTTGTTCTCTCTTTTTGCAAAGAAAATAAAATGCCGACTGAGTGAAATCCATTGATTTTGTTTATTTAACAGGACTGAATAGTTTAATAGCTTTTACTCACCACACCTCTTAAATTAAATCTGTCAAAAGCCAAAGCATTCTGCCTTTTGGATCCTGCAATTTGCTCACACATTTCCAGTTCAAATGGCTCCATAGGGGTGGTAAAGCATAGAGGAAGCAGAGATTTGGGATTTTTATAATTTTGAACTAACTCTCTTGTAATAAATCATGCTATAAGATTTTTTTTATAATTAACATGCAGGGGGGAAAAAAGGAACAAACATCTCATCCACTGCATCAAATTTGTCTGTCATCCAGGGAATACTATGTTTCTTTCCCCTTGCTGTAAGCCTGTCAGTGGAAGCTTTTTTCTCTACACTAAATGAATCACACAGATGCTACTGCTCACTGTATGAGGTAGCTTTCCCACCAACGACCACACCTGCTAGACCTGGTAGTTTCAAACCCAAACACAATGTCAAACCTGCCTTCATCCTCAATGAAAAGATGCTCATAGTAAAACCTCCTTCCATATTCACATTTAAAATAGCATAATACTACACACATAATAAAAGACAGTTTTAAACTTAGCAAAAAAGGAACTTTCTAAGAGAGGTTTCAAAAAAGTATTTAGTAAAATGCCTGCTTAAATATTTACTAAACGATTATGACCTCTAAAGAATTATTATAGACAATAAAGCCAAACATATGAAGTTAAGTACAAACTCTTGAATTCTGGTTTGGAGAAGAGCAAAAATAACAATAACAAAAAAAAAAAAACTACAAACATGCCTAAATTGAAACGTAACCACACCCCGATAATTGAGAATGTACATACAAAAAGCAACATAAGTATAAAAACGATTCAAGTAAACAGATCTTTTCAACCTAAACATATGGCACTAATAGATAATTGACATTTGACCTTCTGAAAAGATCAAATAAACAATGTACAGTGGTATATCATAACAGTAGAGTACCCTATCATACAGTAGAATGTTAACTTCATATTTACTTGACCTCCAAAGGAAAAATTGAGCTGGCTGGAAAATAATTCAGTGATTTAGCTGGCGTCGAGCATATATGCTGTAAATGTTTGTCTCTATAGTGCATTTAAAAAATAAAAAATACAGAGCATTAAAACTATTCCTAAAACTGCATTTGTATTTAAAAAGAACGTAACATTGCTAACCCTCTCTTTGTTTCAGTTGGACCCGACCAGAAACAGAACCCCTGGGGGTCAGCTAAGCTAACGGGTCTTTCAACCTCATCATTGCTTAATGCATTCCTGAGTCATTATTCATTTTTCACCATAAACTGAATGAAACTTCATTGTTTTGACTGCAGGTAACATCTTTGTGTCAGGGTTTATTTACATTTTATCTGCTGCTATTATAAAGGACACTTTCAAATGCATTACGCCTTAAACTTCGTACATCCCTCAGACTTTGAATAGACTCTTAAACCCCTCTTCAGCTGTTATTTCTTTAATTTTGCTTATTTTCATTAGAGTTTAGTGTTTTCTTAGTTATTAGATATAATACTTGGTGATTGTAGCTAATAAAGGCACCGTTGTATTTTAACCTGTGGTCTTTTGTGTTCATTTTACACAGTAAACGATTTATCACTCAGGTTGGATTCACTCTTCTTTCAGTAGCATACGAATGAATAAAGACAGATTTATTTGGTTGGTGATTAATAACGTTGCTGAGAGCCATAGCCTAAGTTACTAAATTGGTGAAAGACAACTGGATCAGATTCAGGAGTATAATCCTTTTATTAAAGGGGCTAAAATCCTGGACAGTAAGCAAGTTACAGTTATAATCATTTAACTGATAATAAATAACTATCTTTATCCTTGATTTGAATGACATATCAATTAACTAACTTCCAGTTCTGGTTATTTAATATATTCATAATATTCTGGTAAGCTAAGTGGCACAACATAATCCATGGAATCCACAGCGGTTCAATGTGATGTAAGTTCATAGTTTGCAGCTTCAGCTCTTCTGGGAAGGTAGTTTACAAGGTTTAGTAGTGTGTTTATGTTTTTTTTTTTTCTTCCTGAAGTGCATTTGTGAGGTCACAAAATTGTTGTGAGATCAAATGATGTCATCTTCACGAGTCGTTTTCCACAATGGCGGTCATATAAACAGAACAAACCAGTAAGGTCCCAAACAGGACATACGCAGTGTTGAGCGGATGTGGAATTGAACAATCAGAGCCCTTCTGTCTTCAGCACTGTCTGCGGTCACCCACAATTTTGCGACACACATGCAGACGACCTGGTTTCTGAGCATAAACCAGTCTTAAAACCCGACTTTGGAAAGTATATGTCCTCATTTATTGGACCACCACGTCCTAGACCTGCAGCCAACTTTGCTGGTTAACTGGCTGTTTTCTGCTTTTGATAAGAACCCTCTGGCTTAAAGTCCAGCAAATGCTGGTACCATTAGTTATAAAGGATGAGGAGACTGGTGTCCATTGGTACTGAAATAACACCTGGTTCCATTCTAGCCAAACCGTTGCATCCAAGGTGCGTCCTTTTGCTGTTGAGATGGAGCTGATTCCGAACCGCTTCTCTGCTTTCCTGCAAGCTCTGTTAATGATGTAAAAATTAAGATTCTACAAGGTATGTGTGGCTCTGTAGCAGACTGGTGTTTTCTAAGTAGCTGGAGTAGCAAGGGTCTGTATCCTTACAGCTATTTGTAAGAGAGATCTTTGCCACTACTGCCAGTTTTATTGTGCTTGCCTGTGGTTAAATTGTGACTGACAGATTTTCTCTAACAGCCTAATCGAATTCCTTTCAAAGAGACAACATTGTCCCTGTGCTTATTGATTAATAACTGCTTGAAGCTAAAATCTAAGTTAGTGCCATTTACTGCCAGTGAAGACACATTGTATGTTAAAAGCTGGCCCAGCTGCACCGGTAAGCAAGTTGATAACACCTTGTAATTTAGCAAATTGTCAATTAAATATTTAACCAAGAATTACATTATTGATAACTCTTGGTTGAAATAATAAATCAGTAAGCTATAACCTTTGGTAAAAATGCCCCACACAATGATGTTAGAGGAGAAGGCTTGGCTCTCAGTCTCTGCCCTATTTCATCCCAATGGAACCCTCTGAGATTAAGGTAAGGACCCTTTAAGGGACGGTCAGATCTTTCACACTAAATTCTGGCATCCATGTCTTTATGGACCTTGTTTTGTCCTCTGGTGCACAGCCATGTTGGAAGAGGAAGGGGCCGGATTCAAACTGTTCCCAGAAATAGCTGAACATGTATGTTTGTATGGACGTAGGTAAAATGTATGCAAAATAAATATAAGCAAAAAGGCAACAAAAAAACAAACTGTACTATAGCAACTATAAATAATTGACATGAATATGGAATGGGATTAAATAAGTTCAACTTTGTCCTACTTTAATTCAAGCTTGTTTGCCTCATGTCATTAAGACCAAAAATTACCATACTGAACTAAATATTGGACAACCGTGATTATAAGACGACCCACTCTTGCCAGGTCTAATTTTTAGGAACAAAAAAAGACCAAAAACTAAAAATAAAATAAGTGCTTTGCTCTGTTGAGTTCTAAGAATTTTATTGAAATAATATTGCAAGTTTTCGATCCAGATGCATTTAAATGCTTGTGCACATTTTTATTAAAATCTGGCAACACTTAGACAGTAAATGCAATCTGAACTTAAGGTTACAATGAACATCTCAAAATCTTCATGAGGCATTTACCCACAGACGTCTTCTGTCTTGCTCCGTTCTGGGCAGTGTTTCTCCTTTGTAGCATCATTGTCACTTTTTCTCTGTTGTGATGGAAAGATGACCCCAGCCCCAGTGAGGTCACTGGCTTTACAAAATAAAAATTCCTCTGCTGTTGGGTTCGTGTAGCGAACCAGAACACTGTCAGCCTGTATAATCGGTTAGACCCTAATTATAAGACGACCCCACATTTTCACATCGTTTTCAGTGTAAAAAACCTTTTCTTATATTCGTGCAAATACAGTAAAAGCATTAACTTGTATTGTGCACACTGGGGATAATGATCTTATTTAAATGTATATTGTTTGTTGTGTGGCTCATAATAAACTTACTCAATTAAATAAAAATATGCACTAAGGAAACACCAATCAATAAGTCTATTTGCTGAGTTCTTGAACGTTGCTTCTGCTTCACGAAGCTCAAGCTCATCTTATTTGTTGAATAACTTTATTTTTCTGTCTTTTATTGTCATAGTAACTACTGCTGGCCGGTCTGTTAAGTTAAAACATCAACCAGGTTGAAACTTTAGCTTTGCAGCAACTTCCATTTTAGATGATAGAGTTGGACCTGATCTTTGGTGTCTCATCTCTTTTCTCTCCCAGACATATACCCCATTTACACTACCCTTGAAAAACCGATCCATGCCGAGACGACCGGATCAGTTAACCAGGCCGAGCTCGGTTCTGACGACCGTTTACACATCACGCTATCTCTGTTCCTCGACTCCTCGCCTCCTAGTGAGGATCTGCGGTATTACTGCCAGTATTGAAGAAGGAAATCAAGCAGTTGTTGGCGGTAATGCACCAAAAGTTGTTTGCCAACCGCCATAAAACACAAGAAGAAGACGAAAAAGGAGGGAATCAGGCAAATCAAAATGGCGGTGCCCGGCGCATTCAGAAAGTTATGCTTGATTATTATTGCTGTACTTCGGTGTTATTATTTAAAATGCCTTTATTTAAAATGTTGCGTGGAGAAGATTTTGATTGTTGTTTATAAGTTGAAAAGTTGTTCTTCCTTCTTCTGTTTCAGTGGCATTACCACCAACTACTGGAATGGGCGTGAATGGCGTGTGCAGCTAGGCGAGAATGGCCAGCGTTCTGCTCATGCTGCTTGTTATCAGAGAGCGAGCCGAGAGCTCGAGCGAACCCTCTCTGGAACTGGATGCCCGCGTTAGCTCGGTTCGGTTTGGAATTCTAGCTTTCGGTTCAGGATTCGGTTGCTTTCCATTTACACCACGATAAGTTATCTCCGTTACTGACCTCGGCCGGTTCCAGCACGGTTTTTCAAGGGTAGTGTAAATGGAATTAATAACTAATAGTTTTCACTGTAACTAATTGTATACGCTCTCTTTCATATTTTTTCAAGTTCAAACTTTCTCATCTGCTTTAATGTTTCTTTCCTGTGACAGAGCCCCATATGAGGCTACTGTTACCTTCCCTAACATGGAAAGTATTCATGAATCTGTTCTTCTGTTTTACTTTTATTTACCTACTTCTTTTTTATAGAGCCTCCAGTCAACCATGAGTTGATTCTTTAAAGTTTTTAACCCCTTTTCTACATAAAGCTCCATGATTTCCATTACAGTAGCAGCCATTCAAAATAGCCCTTCCCAGTCAAACGCCCGCCGAATGGCAGCCAACTTCCAGCCACAGGAGATACCCTCCTCCTTATCCTGGGCGTGCATATGTTTTTACTCTGACGCCACCGATTCACTGAATTACAGGGTCTGACCAGAAGATGGCGCTTCTCTTTAGATCGTAATGTCCACAGATCATAACAGAAAGAATATTTTAGAACAAAGATTGATGTTTAAAGAATGAATCTTAGGGGACCGGCCAGCAGCTACTGTACCTAGGTGATAGAAATCCCAGGTAAATAATCAGCATGCTTTCCCATTAATTAATATTTTTTTTGTGTGTGTTTGAAGTGATTAAATTCCAGCTATGGCACTTAACAATTCCAAGACCAGCAAGGATTATAACCAAATTAGTCACCCCATGCCTATTTTTCCCTACCAGGCAGGACGACTGCTATTTAACCGTACGAAGCTGGAGCCGCCGCACAAAGCCTAAAGTTGTGGTACGTCAAGGTGTACACCCTAATATTCCTAGCTAAAAGCATGTCGAGGTAGCCCTCAATATGGCCGCCACGTCCCACAATTAAACGCGGATCCCCGAGCCCTATTTGCTTGTTGGAGTTTGCTCATGTGCGGAGGTTGTTTGCTAAGACAGTTTCATAAAGCCAGTCGGAGATATTATCCACTGTTTTGACCCACTGTGGTGCTGTGTATCATTGTGCTATATTAAAGGGTAACTGAAAAGACCGCTAATTACTGTGCTAACGCTAATCACGCTCAGCTTGCTATTCTAGCCTAGTTAGCCTACTTAGCTACTGTGTCCAGGATCCACTCCACAGGAACTACAGACATCTACTTACTTCTCTGATACAGATAAGCACACTCAGTGCAAGCAAAAACCTACCCAGGTAGTAGAAGAATAAATAAACAGACATACAAACACACACCACACAGAACTAAGCTGTATCTCCTGATACAGATAAGATTTTTTTTATTTATCAAGCTCTATTTTGTTGGGGTGTTTTCTATTATTTGTACGAAAAAATAATAACTCTTGTTGTGTGATTATTATAATTATTAGAAATAATTATTGCTCAACCATTAGGAGTCTGACTTTCTGAACCTAGAGATTGTGGTCTCTTTCTAACATTAAAAGTGCTACATAAATGTCTTTCCTAACAAGCTGACTATGCAGGTCAATCTTTGAGGTGTCCATCAAACTGTAAGTCCTAGCAACATTTGAGTTTCAGTCATCAGCCTTTTTTCCCACTGACCTCGAACTCACCAAATCACTCTCTCCTTTGTGCAGCCGCTCCAGGTCTCATGGTCGCTGGAACCACCCAAGCTGAGAAACCTGTTTTCCTTCACCTTGTTTTTTGTATCTGAAAAATAAACTGTTTAACTCTGATCCTCTTTCTGTGAGTGTTTCTGCATATGAGCAAAAAGTATAAGACCCATCATGACAGTTCCAGCCTAGTCTGTTCACCCAGAACTACCCTATTTTCACGACTATAAGGCGCACCTAAACGTCTTTTTTTTCCCTCAAAATGTGGGGTCTAGCCCTATGGTGCGCCCTATCTGCGGACGTTGTTGAGACCACCATGGTATGTGAGAAGTTAGCAAGGGGGAAGTGTGGGCGTGGCTTGTGTATAAAAGAACAGGTATGTGCTTTATGCAGAACATTGTTGTCTTAACAACCCTGAAATTGGCAAAGAGACACGCCTATGAAGCCCAGTTTAAACTGAAGGCTATCAGCTACGCAGAGGAACATGGAAATCGAGCAGCTGCGAGAGAATTCAATATCAATGAATCGATGGTTAGCATCAAGTGGAGGAAGCTGGAAAGTCGAACTCCGACTGGTGAAGAAAGCTGCAGCTGGCCCAGTTTCAGCGGACATAAAGGCGAGGTGGCCCAGTTGTCTGGAGGAAAAGACTCGGGCGGGCGATTGGATCGTGGAGCAAGAAGCGAGTGGGGCCGGCCAGCGTTTCAACGGGCACTGTTCGACTAAAAGCAGTAAAGCTGGCGGAAGAAATGAAAATTGAAAATTTTCAAGGAGGTCCATCGTGGTGCTTCCGCTTTATGAAACGGTGCAATTTTTTTCCATCCGGACCAGGACTACAGTTGCTCCAGCGGCGCCGGTTGGATTATGATGAAAAGCTGGCGAGCTTCCACTCCTTCTGCAGCAAACACATCGCTGACAAGTCATCCAGCCAAGCCACATCACCAACATGGACCGAGGTGCCGCTCACTTTCGACATCGCGGTGAATCACGTGGAGAAGAAGAGGACCAGCACTGTAGCGATACACACAGCGGGGTATGAAAAAGGCGCCGTTTGCTGTTGTGCTTGGCTGCGCCTACGCGAATTGGACAGAAACTGCCGCAGCGACATATGGTACGACTTTGACAAAGAAGAAGGAAAACTGGCATTCAGTGCCTAAAGAGGGATGAGGACTTTTAAGGGGTTTGATTAATACAAAAGCGATAAAACATCATTTCCAAGGAGCCGCCCGGCACCTGAAAGTGACTCTGATCGAGGGCTCACCTGAAGAAGTTTTCATCTAATAGGCTAAAAATCTGGCATGTCCACCTGATTTAATCATTGCGCAGCTGTTTAATTCAGAAACAGAGGATGAGGACTTTGAGGGGTTTGATTAATACTTTGTAATAAATACTTGAATAAAGCACAATCATACTCAGTTTTGCTCCCGCTCTATTTTTCTACCTGAAAACTTAATTCAACAGCAGCCTCTGGGCCGCGGCGCATCAGGGTTCTCGGCGGCTCTGGCGGGTGTTTTTCATCTAAATAATCTAAATCTTTTTAGGTGAGAAAGTCCACCTGAAAATTTAATCATTGCAGTCAGTTCATCCAGATTATTATCCTGCCTATGTTTTAAGTTAATTTATGTGTCAATAAACTGTATCAGAGGAGTAATCCACAGCCCTGTGTCATCAGCGATGTGTCTCTCTTGACGGTTCCCAGGTTTGAATATCACGTTGTAAATAAATACACCCCTTGCAGCTTTATTTGCTGTGATCAGTGGGAATCAAGTAGTTTTAATATGTTTTTAAGTGGGAAAATCCACCTGAGAGGACATGTACCTGTATATAAAAAAAAGCAGCCCTATAGTCCGGTGCGCCTTATGTGTTAGAACAAATACAGAAATGGCACACATAACTGAGACTACGTAACACAGTCCGGTCGCCTTATAATTAGAGTGAAAAATACGGTAGAAACAAACATGGAGAAACAGCATCTATGCTGCACTGATCTGGAACAAGTTTTTTTTTTTTTAAGTCAAAGTTAAAACCCATTAGTTTAGAGCTGCCTTTGAGGCTGAACGATTTTAAGAAAAAATTGAAATTGCGATTTTTCTGGCAGAGATTGCGGTTTCGATTTCAACCACGATTTATTTTTTTTAATCAAATTTCAGTACAAATTAATATATATTTAATAATTATATAACCAATGAATTCAATTAAGATAATGCAAGAATGAAAACTGGTGGCAACATATTTCAAATGCAAGACTGTTTATTCAAGCACCTAAGAAACAAATTATATTATCCAAAAAAGTCAAATAAAATGAGAACCCTCCTTTGTAAACTTTTGCTTCTTTTACATTCATTAACAAAAAATATCAAGCATCAATGGCTCATCAGCATCAAAATAATTGCACTTTTGTAAAATAACGTAGGCTACATAAAAATTACAAAGGGACGGGAGCCCTCTTAAGTAAACTTTTGCTTCTTTTACATTTTTCATTAAAAAAATATTAATGGCTCAGCAGCATCAAAACAATTGCAATTTGTAAAATAACATAAGCTTCATAAAAAATATAACATATAACAACAAAGTTGAGCAAAAATGAAGTCTTACCTTAAAAGAAGTGCAAAATGGCTCAAAGGAGCTAGCTTATGAACATAAACAGAGCAGTTACAGAAATACAACCCCTGTACTTAGAAACCTGTGCTTCTTCAAATAAAGTGGCAAGAGGAATTGAAACATAAAAGGTAGTAAAAAATAACAACAGTACAATAATAGTATTAAAGTTTAAATTATCCTATATTTTCCTCACAACAAATGATGCCAGAATGGTTAAATTATTTTACATAGTCAGTAAACAAAAGATAAGTAAAAAAGATGAACAAAGTTATGTCAGGGTAAGTGCAAGTAAGGGATTTCAGGATAAGATGAAAAAACAATGTTCCCCTTCATCGCTACATCTCTTTAGAGATTTTTGGCCAGGAAAACCAACATGTCAACCCTTGCTGGCTTCAGACTTGCACGCTGACATGTGACAATATTACCACTGGCACTGAACAGTCTCTCTGATGGTGCACTCGTTGCTGGTATGCAAAGGTACTTACGAGCCAACCTGCTAAGCCAGGGGAAGTTGACATTGTGCACTCTCCACCAGGCCAGTGGATCTTGCTCTCCATCAATGCTAGGAGTTATGAGGTAGTTGTCCAGTTCTGCTTTAATGGTATCCTCCAACTGCATAGTAGAGGAAGCAGGGACCGCCTTGAAAAAGCTGCCCAGTGACCGCTTTCGCTTTGTAGAGGTGGATGGTGGTTCTTCTTCTGTACTGAGTGGCATGGGATGGGTTTTGACACAAGCCCTCTGCTCCTGCAACACACAGTAGAGGCATAATGTTTTGCAATTAGTTGTGATTACTGACATTGATGTTGAAATGTTGCCTTGGTCTTACAGTATAATTCAAAAACATATATAGAAAAAACACAGCTTTTTGTTTTATTTTGAAAGAGTGAAGAAAAAGGACAGCTTACCTTTAGTGCCAACTGCTCCATTTCCATCTTCACTCTGTCTTTCATGAATTGGACATTCTCCTCACTAATGTAGTTGGTCTTAAATCTTGGGTCGAGGAAAGATGCGATGTCCAGGAGTTCCTGGGTCGCTGGGTCACTGTATTTCTCTTCAATGTAGTGGAGAGCTTTTGACTTTATCTCCTTTGTGAGATCTGTGTCTTGGTCAGTTACAGCAAGTGTTGCTGTTCTCAGCAGGTGGAGCACTGGCTTTAGGTAGGATACGCTCACATAGTCCTCACCTGAGAGGGCGTCTGTGAACTCCTGAAGAGGACCGAGAGCATTGTTTACAGATTCAAGCACATCAGTGTCTTGCCAAGTCGGGACCAGGTGCCGCGTCTTCCTGTCTTCAGACAGAACTTGGCACAGTGCCTTGCTCTGTCCCAACACCCTCTCAATCATTTTCTGCCGGGAGCCCCATCGTGTCGGACATTCGGTGACCATTGACTGCTGAGGAAGATTCAGGTCTTCCTGTGCCTGTTTTAGCGCCGCCTTTTTCTTCCAGCTGTGGCTGAAGACTGCTACCAGCTGCTTGCACAGTCCTGTGGCCCGTTTGATGCGTTGGTCATCTTTGACTGCATTTTCTGGGAAAAACATTACATACAGTCAGATAAGCCTACTTCATAACTTTTTTTAACAGCAGACATCAGGTGGTGCTATCACATTAAGTAATTCGCCATACATTAATTTGTAACTGGTGATTAATTTGCAGCAATATGTTTATTCGACAATCCACTAAAACACAACAAACCTTTCAATCTGTAATAAAGTGGCATCAGCCATCCTCATATCTGCTACAAAATACCATTGGCGTCATTTGCTTTTTTTTTTATTTATTTATTTATTATTTTTTTGTTTACTAAAGTGTGTCAAAAATAAGCTTAGGGCAGGGGTCTTCAACATTTTCCTGGCCAAGGAACCCAAACTGATGGCGAGATGGAGCAGGGACCCCATAATTATATATATTGTATGAAATTGTGTTATATAAAACTGCTCCTATAGTCACTCTATTACAGATGGAGTGATTTAACAAAATAATTACTCCCTGGGATTATTAAAGTATTTCTGATTCTGATTCCTGCTTGATGGGACAGGTGCTGTGAATGAAATGTTGTCTTGAAAGAGCTGTGTCACTGAATGTGAGCATTGATGACTGAAAGACATCTTCTGCCTCCATTTATCTGTGTTAATTCATGTTAATGTGTATTTAAAGACATCTCAATTAATGAAAAAAGTTGCAGGGGGGAATATATAAAAAAGTCTAATCAACCAAAACTTTCGCGACCCCCATGCAGTACCTCCGTAGACCCCCTAGGGGTCGCGCACAACCCTGTTGAAGACCTCCTGCTTAGGGGAAACGGCATTTGTATCTCTCTGTTCCTTGGCATTCCGTAGCTAAACAGAAGCAAGCAGTAGCTTATTGGGAGGTTTCAAAGTTTACTCATGAAAGCGTTCATTTTTATAGGTAGGAGAAACGGTAGCATTGCGCTAACAGTTGGTCAGCTAACAAAAGCGTGAAAACAAACATAGGGTCGCTTTGTCCCCCTCCCCCGCCCTAACTGTGTTTGAGAGAGTATGATAACACTAATTCTTACACAGTAAATTTGGACACACACACACACACACACACACACACACTTACCAATTGCAAGATGCAGCCGGTGCCCGAAGCACTGCAGTCTGGTCCACTGATTGAGCTCCATCGCTTTGACCATGTTCGTGGCGTTGTCTGTTGTGATGCAGGTCTGGGCCTCTTCTTTTAGGCCCCAGTTTGCCAAGCACTCTTTAAGCCCAGTTGCAATGTTCTCCCCCGTATGGTCAGTGGGGAAGTATGCTGTCTGCAGGCAGCGGCTTCTCAACTCAAAGTTTGCATTCACGAAATGCACCGTCAAACTCATGTATGGCTCGGTCGTTCTACTTGACCACAGATCCGTAGTTGACGCGTAAAACTCCATGTTTTCCAGCTCATTTAGAACTTTGGCCCTGCATTCTCCGTACAGCTGTGGGATGGCGACTCGGTTAAAGTAGGTGCGGGAGGGTAGAACATACCTCTTGTCCATTGTGCGTAGCAAACTTTTAAAAGCGTCTTTGGTTACTGTGTTTACAGACACCATATCCTTCGATATGTAATTCGTTACGGCAGTGGTAATCTCCTTGTGTCTTCGGCTAGTTCTTTCATAAGGCGTCAAACTGGCAAAGGATGAAGTTATGGTTGGCTGTTTTGCTGAAGTATCACTGCTACTTGATGTTTCAAGGCTCTTTTTCGCCATACAATCCTCATACAAGTTAAGGTGGTGGACTCTCAAGTGACGATGTAAATTGGTGGTATTGCCAGCCGATGTAGCCACTTTCCCACGACATGTTTGGCAAATCACCTGTTTCTGGTGCTCATCAGTGGCCTCAAATCCAAAATACTGCCAAATGACCGACGTGCTGTTTTTCTTTGGTATTAATTTTGTCGGCTCCGCGTCTGCTCCCGCTTCAGCCATCTTGAAATTGAATCTCGAGCTTACGAGCTACACTGAAAACGTCATCTGGTCACGCGCAGCCTTTCAGCTTTCTGATTGGTTCTGGCCGACACAGAGCCTTTTCTGATTGGTAATAGCCGACACAGAGCCTTTCTACATGAGCATGCGTTGGAATTATTGAGGAATTATTGGGCTAATATACACCAAGAAAAACCGCAGCTTTGACATTCCCAAAATCGCGTTGCTTGAGATCGCGGTTTTCGGTCGAAAACGATAGATCGTTCAGCCAAACCAAAAAAACTTGTCTTGCCTTAAATTCAAGGTGAAAACGTAAATCAAAAAGACTTTTGGTTTAGAAATATTAAATGGGTAATGACCAACTGACTGCAGTTAACCACAGCTCCCACTCTATATCCCAGCTGAGTAGACATGAAGAGGCCCCACGGCACATGATCAATGTTCCTTCACAGTAACAAGCAGAGGGAGGAAGAAATAATGATTCTGTTTCACTGTCACTGTTAAACCAGTCAGTTTACCAGTGTGTGAGGCCCTCTAATGGATGTTATGGGGTATTGCAGGTTCTTGTACAGAGTTCTAGTGTTTCCTGTCACTGTGGGCTGCACAGCACAGTAGTACACAGCAGAGTCAGTCAGCTCAGCAGAGGAGATGGTCATGCTCATTTTGTCTTTGTTTCCTTCAAATTTCAGTCTGTCTAGATGTTCTACTCCCCCAAAAGGGGAATGAGACTTCAGGAACTGTGGAGGTTTTCCTGGATATTGTCGATACCAGAACGAAACTTGCACAGAACCTTTGGTGTAACTGCAGGACAGAGTAACAGAGCCGCCCTCTAAAGCTGAACTCCTCAGTCTTTGCTGCAGTGAGTTGCTGACAGTTTACACCTGAAGGAGGAAAAAATAAATAAGTTAAGAACAGCAAGGATCAAATAGTTCTCTGAAAGACTCCAACTAACCTGTTCCTATAAGCAGAACCAGCAGAGTAAATCCAGATGTGAGCAAAGACAGCATGATGATCAGAGTTAATGTTTGAACTGTGTTGAATGTGGAAGTTTGTGTCTCTTCTATAGTTCAGTGGCACAGCTCTCAGCTCCCTCCCTGAAGCTCTCAGCCCCTCTTCCTCCTGCTTAGCAAAAGCTTACAGCTTATTTTACTTCAGGGTTGCCTCAGTATTTCCAGACTGATGCTTTTTCTGACCTGCAGTTTCACTTTAGGATAAAAAAAATAGATAAATAAATTAATAAATTAATACATAAATATAGAGGAGAAACAAATTAATATATTTTTTCTTTTGTAAAAAAAACCCATAAACAAATGGACATCAGTATCGGTGCAAAAACTTGTCTTCCTTTGTGTTTTAGAGTCACAAAGATTACTGCAAACTCTCATTGTACTGCTGTCATATAATGAATTGTACAAAAGTTTGGCACCTAAATTGAAAACATTGTGCTTTATATTAAAGGACCTAATAAGTTTTATTTTTTTTTTGTGTATAATCTCATAAGCATTTGAGTCTTCGGATAACAGAGCACAGTGCAGCATTCTTATAAGATATCTGCTGTCAGTTAATGATGTAACCTAAAACCAGCATAGCTATGATACCATAGACCCTTTTCTGTCTATGTTACAGTTATGTCAGAGTCTTAGCTGGAGAAAAAACAAGCAGGCAACTGAAGCCAGTACAACCATGCACAGGGTCGTCTACACAAGGAGCTTAAAGCAACATATTGTTTTGTTGCAAATGATTAGAAGTTTTATCTCATACCTTCTGCCACTTCTACACAAGAATAAACTATAGTAACATAAACGACAGTAGCTGTGGCTAAAAGCAGAGCCCTGGTCGATTCTGGTTAAAAGCAATAAAATGGCGGGAACAGACAGAAAGATCAAACATGCTCTTGTATGCAGGGCATACTTTGTAGCAGGTTAATTACTATAAATCGATTGGTACCGATTATGGTTTGCTTAAGTAAATCTACACACAGCTATGCAACCCTGTGCAGTTTGCTATCAGATATAGACGTTTGTTCTGTTTACTCTGACTCAAGCTAGCTACATGGTTGCTTTCTGGCGCATCTAGGTAGTGTCATGATTGGTTTAAACTCAAACCCACATGCAGAACACAACGGAGGCTGGGTAAAAGTTTAGTGTCAATATCTTAAATAAACAGAGTTTATTTAAGATATTGACACACAAAAACATGAACTGGATCTGGAACAGGTCCGGGTTGGGTTCACTGAAGTCTGCAGAGATGATAGTTTGATTAGTTGGCAGGCAGATGATTAAAGAGTCCTTTAGATAATTCTGATTCTACCTTGACGGGGTCCAGGCTTCTCTTGTGAGAGAACCGTTGGGTCCAGAGACTGCTGGTTCAGCAGAGTGCTCAGCAGCTGCAGCGCCTAGCTTCTGACTTTGAATGGCAGACCTTGATCGAGTTTCCAGCTATTCACAGAGAGCAGCAGGGGAATCCAAATAGGAATCTCAGGTTTTGCCTCACCAGGGCTGGAAGGCAGGTTAGAGCCCACCCAGAGCTTCAGGCTTGAGACAGGTTTCCGTGAGCAAAGACAGAGGAAGGTTAGAACCAGTTTTCTCACTTAGAGATAACTTAGATTCTTTCAGGTAACAGAGGCTCAGGTTGCTAACCAAACTAAGGTCAACACTGCGGTGTTGAAGGAAGGTCTGGCAGCTGCTTATGAAGGGAAGGTCTCCTGATGAGTAGATGCGTCTCAGGTGTGCTGGAGGGCTCCAGCCCAGGAGACCCATGGCGCACTCTCTGCTGGTGGAAGGTGGTACATCCCCAGATCCCAACAGGTAGAACATTGAATCGTCTAATATTTGTCAGTTAGCTAGGTGTAGATATGTTGCTAATCCTGTCAGATCATCCATTCATTGAGTTGGTGTGTACGGTTCATCTGATCTGTTGACTTCTTTAAATAGATATTCTGGCCCCAGAAAGTAAATAACCGTACATAATCTGTTAAAACATATTTTTAACAGCTTTATTGAAAAAAAAAAGGTAATAAAACCTTGATAGATAAGGTTGTTAAAGTGCTCTGGGGAAATATTTGTTTACCAACTGAAATTCACAATGTTTACCAAGATGAAAAAAAGGGATCTAATTTAAGTTATAAAAGTTTCTTAGAAGTTGTATCAGATCTGAATGACCAGCTGAAAACAACTAACCTAGATAACCTATCCTAACTATCTGTACATAATAGCAACTCCTAAGCATCAGGAAGTCCTTGCTGGCTGTTTTTCTAAGATCATTGCATCATTTAACTTTCACTCTTATTTTTATATTCTCTAACCTTCTCACCATAGTCACTTTCTCTAACATGGACTCATTATGGAGAAAAGCATCAGTGGGGCTGCACTGCAGCCATTAACATCGTCAAATGTAAATGATGGAGTTGGGCCTATTTCTCAGTGCTTACTCCTGTTTCTCTCCTGGACAAGGGTGCACATTTTATTTTGACTAACTGTATTTCTTTAATCTTTTTGGCTCAAAGCTAGTTTACTGTTACTAACAAAAAGTATTTTTTGTTAGTGCCTCTGTGTTCTTTTTCTGTGCTGGCTCTGTGTTCTTGAGCTGCAGTCAGCCTTGGCAGAAGGCTGCTCTCACTAAGTCTGGTTCTGGTAGAGATTCTTTCCTAAATGTGGTTTTTCCTCTTTACTGTCTTTACATGTATGCTGAGTTTGAAGGATCGCTACTGAGTCAACAGCGTAATTCTAGCTTAATGTATGTGCTCATGCAGGAAGAACCAATCCTGCAAAGTCAGAGACTCGATTCTGTATTTCTGCTGACTGGGGTTCAAGGAGACAGAAGCAGACAAAGAAAAAGAAGCAGAGATACAAAAGGCAACTGTCAACCAGCTCCACAGGTGGTCCCATCCAGGAAACAATCCGATAATCAGCATCAGTGGTACCGTGAAGCTGGTTATCAACTTGCTAACTCAATCCAGCTTGAACTGATCATGAATCTATGAACGCGCACGTTTACAGATTCAAGGTAGCAGACCAATCATGAGTGCAGAAGGAAGAGTCCCATATTTCTCCTGTAATCCTATGAAAATAAAACACAAAAACATAATTTCTTTGGGTTAGTTTGACTTTTTAATTCAATCGTGTTGGCACTAAAATAAAGATGGAAGCAGATGCCACCATTGCATCATATTACAAGATTTCATTATCTAGTTTATATAGTCTAGTGAAAGTGAAATCCTCCTGATTTTTGAGCTGTGTCAGAACTTCTTTTACCTGACAGTTTACCTTTAATCCCCCATTGGTGCAGCTTAACATCTACATTTCTCAACAATGCTGTTACAGCAAACACAAGAAAATATATATATATATATAACAACCTTAATATATATATATACTTTAATGGCTGGCTAGCTGGCTGGCTGGTTGCTGCTGAGGCATATAATATTATTATTATATAATATTATATTATTTTATATTATATATTATATATATATTATATATATTTTTATTATTATATATATTATATTATAATGAAAATATTTATATAATATATATAATAGTTATATAATATTTACAATATTATTATATATTATATGTAATATTTTCATGACTCATTTTCATGCACTATTCTGTTTTAGTTTTCTTTTTTAGTTTTCAGTTATACTTTGATTAATGTCTTTCTGTGATTTCTAGTTTATTAGTTTCATTTTTATTTTGTGTTATTCTAGTTGTTTTTGATGATATTTTTGGAGTTTTGTATTTCCTGTTTATCATCTGTTGCCCCTTGTGTTTGTCTCCTTCCTCTAGCTCCCTTCAAGATGCTTCCAGCCACACCTGTTCCTTGTCAGCTCATTAGTCCAGTCTTTGACCCATCTCCTATATATATTCTTCCTGTGCAGTTCCCCAGTGCTGGTTCCTTGTTGTTTCCTGGATACTCATGTTTGTTTTACTTGATTTTTCTTAGATTTTCTTTTCTGTATTTTGTTGCTTTTGTTGCCACCTTTTGAAAATTAAATGTTGAAGAAAGCACATCAACTCCCGTCTCTGCATTTGGGTCCTCTTCAAAACATCCACCAAACTGTGACAAATATAGCACAACTTGTTTTGTTAAAAGCCTTATTTTAATTTGCAATGAACGATATAATTCACAGAAATCCAGGTTTTGACTCATTTGTGATTGTATACAATTATTGGTGTACAGGTAAGTGGCTGCAGGGCAGGTGATGAAACCATTCATTGACTCCATCAGGGCACAGGACACATGATGGACAGCTCAACTATTTTTGCCCGAGCCACTCATCACTCCAGCAGTGTACTTGAAGCTGCTGGTTCAATAATATCTCATGGCCATAGATGCAGTCTGTGATAAAGTTAGGGCCACATAGCTGCAGGCCACATGGCCAACACTCTGTTCCAGTATTTAGCATAGATGCCAGTCCGGACCATGAAAATCTGTATCGCTCTGTTGTCGGAAAATTTATTTCTCTTCTATTGTATATTAATTTATCCTATTTACTCACTATAAAAGTTTTCACTCAGTCGATGGTCTCACGAGGCTAACACAATTCCCCTGAGTGAGGGTGTTTGTAGACCAGATATCTTTTCTTTCCATAACAAGCCAGATTCTTTCTCAAGGTTTATTCGTAACATGTTACCGTTTAACCAAAGTGTCTGTAATTTGTTTTGACTCTGACTACTTTCCATTATTGTAAGTAAAGGGGAACGAATGCTGCTCATGCAGAACAGGGCAGAATGCTGTGCCATTAGAGGGCTGTATGATGAACTGTTACTCTCTCTTTGCAAAGATATGAATAAATGTGCCGACTGAGTATAAATCCATCCATCTCCATTTATTTAACTAGGATGAATAGTTGAATACTTTTTTTCCCACTACACGCTAATATTAGAAATTTTTACCATGATCCAAAGGACCTTCTGACAATTTGCTCAGATTTTTAGTTTTATCCTTTAATTAAGCTTCATATATTAATTATAAAACAAAGAAGTGAATGTGAAGGGTGTATAAGTACACCATACAGGAGGAAAGAAATACAGAATATTAGAAGGTTAAAAGAGGCAAAATAAAGATAAATAAATTAGAAACTATTTAATATGTCAAGAACATACATTTTTGTTTTCAAGTTCCATATTGGAATGTTGTTTGGATTATTTTATTTTTCCCTGTGAATTAAATTGGGTATTTAATTGAAAGACACGTCATTGTTTGCTAACAGCTGATTGGCTGCTGGGTGGAGCGTTTACTAGGATTCAGATCAATCCTGAAAGCTAGCCTGCTCCGGAACAGCCGCTCAGACTACGTGACTAGCCTCGGTAAGAATGGATCCAGCCAGTGGTGGAAAAGGATTCGGAAACAATACTTTAGTACAATTACAAATAAACATACAAAATAAATACTCTAGTAAAAGTAAACGTATCATGCTGAAATGTGTACTTAAGTAAAAGTAACAAAGTACTTGCTTTAAAATATTCTTCAAGTATTAAAATTACTTTCTGGATAAACTACAAGTATGTTTCACAACAATTATTAAGTGTACCTAAAATATGTATATTTTCTTTAATACATCAATAATGTTATTTTAATGAACAATGCTGTAGATAATGCATGTTTTGTTTTTACCGTCTGTCAAAGTTCACACTTAGGACTTATAATGTGGAATTTCAGGGAAGATCTGCTAAGTGAAATATTAAGAGCAAGAAAGACGACTGACTAGATTTTTGAAAGTGTTTAATTCAACAAACATATGCCATGTTTTATTTAATCTGAAGTTAGCATGTTGCTACAATATCAATCTCATTTTAACTAACAGACACTGATCTTTTCAGCTGTAATTTTTAACTCCAGTTTAATCCTGAACTCCACGGTTTAACAATACTGCAATGACAGCTTCGTAATTCAGGGCTGTCAGACTTTTGATGAGGCCCAGTGTCCTGCAACTTTTATATTTGTCTCTATTTCAACACACCAGAATCAAATAATTTGATCATTGATAGAAATATAAGAACTTCTAGCATCATTCAGAAATGTAAGAGTTTCAGAACACCAGAAGAGGTTCCCCTTCTCTGGATCCAGGTTCCTTGGTGGCAGTGAGAGCAATTTATTGATGGAGATGAGTGCTATTCTTTCGCTGAACAGGTAATCCACTGAATTTAAATTTAAATTTATACAAATAGTACCAAAACTCAAACGGACTCATATCAAGCATTCACATATGCAAATTAATAAATCTATTTCTTTCTTATATAAGGATATTCCACTCAAAATATGATCAGTATGATTTTTTAGCTGTGATGAATGGAGTGTCTGTATGTAGTAATCAAGGAAGCTGAACTGGGCCATTATCTAGCATCAATCATCAGTTCTCGGCACTAATTGGCAGAAGGGACACGCGATTAAAAAAAGAGGGAGTTGAATAAATTATTACTGATGTGTGGATTTAATGCATATTCAGGATGATATACAATGTTAATGTCTTGTTTCTAATCCAGGGCAATATATGTCGCAACTTTGCACATATGTGATTCATTTTCAATAATGAAAACTTTCAGCTGCATTTGTCCAGCTTCTCCCGCTGAAAGTAGCAAAATGCTTCTCCAGTAAGACAGGGGGAAATTGACAGATTCATAGTGTTTTTAAAGAACCCACTAAATGGGTCTGGACTGTTGCTTAATACAGCAATGTCTCTAAGATTGCACCAACATTGATAAGCATTGAAGCAAACACCCATGAAAAACCCGACCATTATGCATGTTAATCATGTTTATTTCTCACTAGTGACACTTTTATAAAAGCTAGCTAAGTTTTTACTTAAATCTTTCACATGAAAATGGTAACATTTAGCAACTTAACCCAATATGATTTTTTTAGACTTGAGGGTGAGGTTTTTTAAAGCTGGAAGCTCGTACTTTCCGGGCAGACAAAGATGGCATCTGAATCCTTTTTAGAGCCAATTAAAGAGGACAAGGATGCTCAGTTCTGTTGGTGTCATATTTTGAGTAGACAGACTCTGAGTGAGAGCAATCACGGAGCCAAAGATCAGTTAAGAGTTTTATTTAAGATTGTGGTTTGGACAGAGAGGATTCCGGCTGGCTGGGTTTTCTGGGCTCTGCTGGAAGAGGCGAGGTGACAGGTGAGCAACTGGTTGGTGCTGGTTGAATGATGAGGGGTGTTGTAACTCACTGAGAAGGAGGCTTGGTGTCTGTTTGGGGAGGATGATGATCAGTGGTCCGGGCGGAAGGTGCAGGTCCGGTTGGTGATTTCTGGTGGCTGTGTCAGAGGGTGGACAGGCAGGTGAGCTCAGGCAGGAGGGCACATAGGAGTCCCCGTGGCCTCATGGATTCCTGGAGGCAAACTGGGAATGTCTCTGGTGAGTTTCCAGAGTGAAGTGAGTTGTGAGGAGTGGTCTGGGGCTTGGGATCCAGGGTTCTGTGAAGGAGGAAACAGAGAGCGGGGTTAGGATCTGGTGATCTGATGAGGCAGCAAGGCTAGGAAAAGGATCAGTCTGTACCACGCTGAAGCACTAACTAACTGACACCCCTCCTCCTCCTTCTTCTTCTTCTTCTTGATTTATTGGCGGTTGCTAATAAACATTTAGTAGCATTACCGCCACTTACTAGTATGGAGTGTGGTTCGTGACAGACTATATAATAATAAACATATTAGGGGTGGAATGGTTCACAACATTCACGGGTTCGGTTCTGTTCACGGTTTCGTGGTCACGGTTTTTCGTCTGTATATGTTGATTGTTACAATGAAATCCCATAACAAAATTTATGGAAATTAATGAAAAATCCCCAAAAAATTACTGAATTAGGGATTTCATTTTTAATGATCCGGAAAAACCCTTGGATCATTTCTTGCTTTGACTGACCATCTCGCCAAGATGCCCGCTACGAGTCTCTCAAGGAGCCCCCAGTGCGGAGGCTGGGAGGCTCTTTGCTTTGTGCAGGCGGCCTGGAGCGAGAAGGGAGTGGGAGCTGCTTTGACGGAATATGTGGGATTTATGGCTTAGCATGACATGTTGGTCATATGTTGCTGTTTTAGCATAAACAAAACAATGCAAGTTGCACAATGCTTGCACACTGTTGCACTTTTTATCCACAACTTTCTTCCCGCTGTCATCGACTCTAAATGCAAAGTGGTGCCATACAGCAGACCTATAAAGTGCTGCTGGCGGGTCTCCAACTCCTCCTGTTCTTTCCCACTCTACACGCTGCTGGGCCCATCTGCCCCAAAGTCTCGAGGTACTGCGCGCTCAGAGATGCTCTTCTGCCTTGGTTGTAACGGGTGGTTATTTGAGTCTACTGTTGCCCTTCTATCAGCTCCAAATCAGTCTGACCATTCTGTTTGACCTTCTGCATCAAAACCTCTGGGTTTTTGGCTCTATGCGGGGAGGTTCAGTTTATCCAAGTAAACCTGGTTCTGGTGGAGACCAGTTTAAAGGTCCTGCATCAAGTTCCTGCCCCACGCCCTGTCTCTCGGGCTACTCTCTTCCACTGAGTCTGCTCATCTGTACCTGATCCTATCTGCTGCTGTGCGTGACAACCTGGTCCACGCTTTCAGACCCTTTCAGACTCTGAACCCTCCTGGAAGCCTGTGGATGCCTGGAAGTTTGGATCCTGCCTCCTGTTTCTGTTCCTGCCGGATCTGTATCCTGCCTGTTCTGGATCCAGCATGACCTCTGGGACTGCAGCACTGGGGGACATTCGTGGTCTGGACTGTTAAACCAGATAAGTGACCAACTCAGATAATCTTCAGCCAGATGATCGTGGTGTGGAGTGTCTAAGATTGGGCGGTAACCACCCCCACTCCGCCCCCCGCCTGCAGTTGCTGCGTGCCTTACATCCTAGCAGCTCCCCTTTTAGTTTTGTTTTTCACTAAAGAAATATTTTGAACTTTCCTACTGACTGTCTCTCCTTGAATACTGGGTCCATCTGTCCTCGGTTCATGACAGTTTTGGTTCTTGTCTCTTTTAAAATAATTCTTGTCCATATCATTTGTTTATTTTATTAAATATTTGTATCTTGTGTGGATTTTGTATTCATGAGCTATCATTTACCAGAGGATT
>JAGKQL010000071.1:459872-473007 GCA_018398635.1 Cyprinodon brontotheroides | reverse complement strand
TCCAGGATCTCCGTCTGTCAGACTCTGCTGTGTACTACTACTTTTGTGCTCTGAGGCCTGATGACAGGAAACACAGAACTCTGTACAATAACATTACAAATATTCCACTATATCCCATAAGAGGAAATTGTGAAATCTATGACATATACAGAAATACATTTTTGTTGTCTTAATTTGTATTAATTTTTATATTGTAGCCAAAGTTATAACCTATAAAGTCTTTAAATATTTTTTTTGCTACATGATATTACTCAAATAATGTAGCTTCTGTCCAATATTTCTGTTTCACTTTCATTGTTAAGTGCAGTTGGAAAACCAAAGTGGTGCTATTGGAAAAAAAAAATAAACACCAGTGCTTTTTACTTTCCCCTGTGCTTCTAATTACTGAACTTTTCTTATGATTAAAACATTGAAGTTTTAATTTGCTGGTGTGGTCAAATGAAAGAGGCGGCTCCAGATTGGGAGCAGATGTTGACAGAGGAATCTAGAAGGGAGCCAGGGGAAAGCAGAGTGACACAAGAGGGCAACAGAGGGTAAACAAGAAATACCTAAGAAGTCAAATACAGTCAAAAATAACTAGAATAAGAAAAAATGAAAAAAAAAACTATGAAAACTCAAAGAGAAAATGTAAACTGATCCAAAACTAGTTCTGGCAAGCCAGTAGTTTAAAGCTACAGCATGAACCAGCTGCAAGAACCGAGAGAAGACAATGTCAGCCCATAAATAAACATAGATGCTTGCTAATCCGGAGGATAGCGATAATGAAGGAGACTCCAAATTTAAGGGTCTCACAGCAAGACCTTCCGCTCATTGGCCCTAGGGAAGGCGCCATTAAGTCCAAGGACGTATAGAAGTTTGCATGGTCTGATTGTTTTGGATGAAATCACGGTCTTGCTGTCGGATTGAATTTCAGCTTGCCTACATGTTTTAAAGTTTCTTATACATGTTTGTTTCCTCCCCACCAGCACGTATTCAGACAAACTCATATTTTTAAGGCAGAATAATGTCCTTGTCAGCAGCTCTGATCAAATATGATGCAGCATTGTTTTTCCCAACAATGACATCCAAACCTTGTACAGCACACATGCTTCATGATCAGACAGTTTTCTCCACTCACTCTTTTACCCTTAAAGCATTCCCATTCATTGCCTTTGCAGTATATGAGCGACTTTATAATGTTTATGTACAAATTTAAAGACAATATGTTTGCTTGGGAATGTGTCGGTTGAAATTATAGCTCCAGCAATTAATCACATTTTTAATTGATTAAAGCATGTTATTATGTATAAGCAATACATAACATTTGCTCAAAAAAATGGACCTCTCCAGTATCTCCTGTGTTGTCCTCCTTCCATGTGCACAATAACTAACTTTTTTCTAGATCTTTTTGCAAATTGCACCAGGCTGTGCTAAACCTTTAGCAAATCATGGAGGAAATGAATCAAAAGATTGACACACTGCAGAAAGGCCCATCACTTCCACAAGAGGCTCAAGATTTTCACCTAAGAGGGAAAATTCTAACGGCATTATCAGTAAGTCTGCTCTGTGTGCCAATTATCGGCACAATCATTCAGATGCATTATCAGCAGTATGGACCGTGTTCCCTCCGATGCTTGATCTGAAAAACCAGGGAGTCCCCCCCCCCAATTGCCGAGCGACCCCCCCTAGGTTGAGAAGTGACATGAGCCCGATCCTGGGTAGATCCCACTGGCCATGGGCAGGTCTTGCAGCAGGCTCTGCAGCAAGCCATGGCTGCCCCAAGCAGGGCGTAGTCTGGGCAGGATAAGTGTGCGAGAGAGATGCAGAGGCAGTCCCAGCAAGACAATCATCTGCGATGATGGCCGGCCAACTGCTGCCTGCTACGCAAAGCCTTGGCCGACCGCTCCAAGGCTGCAAGCGCAGTGGAGCCAAACAACTCTCCAGGAACAACTGGGAAGCCCATCAGGGTCCTTCTACATGCTTCTGTTAAAGGAGACCGAGCCTGAACAAAGGTAGACACGACACATTCAATTTCATTTGACAGAAGGGCAACCGCATGGAGAGATGCGTCCATCAGCCCTTGTGTAGATGCCTCGATTGCAACACCCTCCTAAGAAGCTGAGAGACCCAGCTATAAATGCAACAGAGAATTACCAAGTCGCCCCAAACAAGACCCAGAGTCATAGGCTCTACCAAGCAGATCATCAGTGACACGGCACTGAGGACGAGGACACCTGGCATTAGCTCTCAAAGTCTCATCTGGCACCAAGAGGAGCTATGGAGGGTTCAGCAGAAGGCATATGTCCCATGCCAAATTTGGGCACATCTTGCATGGCCACCAGGACCCTGCCATCAAAGGTTGGCCGTAAAAAGGCCTTAATGTCCGCCCAACAGGCATGAACCTCCCTCACGTATTCTGCAGATGGGGGAACCATGAAGGACGGCCAAGCAGTAGGACGTCGAAACAAGCCACTGGAAGCCGCAGGTTGGTCCTGTGGAGCATCCAGCTGCAGCAAGGCAAGAGTAGTTGTCAGAGTGCCCACTATCGAACCATCCTCCTCCGACTGAGAGTCAGAAGAGAAGAAGAGAAGAGCTGGCTTCTGACAGACGTGAGTCGGAGCCAAAATGATCCCGAAAATCAGTGCGAGATGCTGCCAGAATTATTGCATTGTCATCCAAAGCAGAGAGTCCCCAACAAATGCTCTGCCCTTGGTCAGGGTCTCCAGTCAGGCTAGCACTACACTTGCCCCTAAGGGACTTTCATCCCCTCCAGCTCAGAAGCAAGATGGGCCACTTGCCCAGATATGCCCTCTGAAACCATGGAGCTCCTCTTGGTCCTCTTCTGTGCCTTAAGAGCCACAAGTTTTACAGGCTACCTGCCGCTTTGAAGGCCAGCCAAATGAGCATTGTGAAGGGACAGAAAAATTAGGGTAGGCAGCATCAGTCTAGGCCTCTTTCAGGTGATCTGGTCCTAAACAAGGACACAAATCATGTCCGTCCTTTAACTGGAGAGGGTCCAAACAAGCTCTGCTGCACGGTGCGTCGCACATCTCATGCTCACAGGGCTAGGTCAGGTCAAGCTGAAATTGCCACTCTTGACACTTAAATCAAAGAGCGAACAGGCCAGGAAACCCCGTCAGGCAGAAAATGCCACCTGGGATTCCCAAGCAGCAAAGCTGCAAGGAGCACTATCCAAGCACAGCAATGAAAGTAAAATGCAAGCCCGAAAAACGGCTGCTGCGTAATGAAATACCGACAAGCCGAACACAGCTGCAGAATAAATGAAAAGGCAAACTCAAAAAACAGCTTGTTCTGTTTAGAAAGATGCATGAACCCCTCTACTAATATACTGTAATGATGCTAGAAAAAAATGTTTCCCGAAAAACGGCTACTATTAGCAAATACGGAAGACCCAAACGGCTATACAGTAAACAAAAAAGGCAAGCACACGGCTGCTAGTAAGCTGGTCGGAAACAGCTAACGCCAAGGCACCAGCAACAGGGAGTCACGGTGCAAATGTGTCCCCGTTCCCGTCGATAAGGAGAGAAAATCTACCAGACGAAGAAAGCAAGTAGTACTAGCAAAGAGCTTGCACAGCTTTTGGAAAGCGAGATGATCCTCACAGCTCCACCCTAAGTCTCGAGGCTACCAGCTACAAGCAATAGTCAGTGTCTTACCACCTATTCAACCTGCATGCGAGAAAATGAAAAGGTCTGAGCTGTCATTGTCACGTGACCATATAGACTTACAGGTGAAATGTCGACTGCTGAGCCGCCCGTCCTCAGCTGGAGGAGGGGGGCTGGGGGCCGGTAAGACAGGTGGGGTGAAGCACGGGGCCGCCGGTGTCCAGGTTACCGTCACCGGGTCGGGTTTGGTCACTCCGACCCTGCTGGCTTCCTGCCACTGTCCGCCGGGGTTCCCTGACCAGCCCTGAAGATAAACGCTCGGTTCGAGCGCCCGGTGTCTTCCAACTACGTGCTGCACTGTAGTCCAAGGGTGTATCTTCCAAAAATGAGCTCAAACGTATATTTATTTAATGCTTTCCTATTGTTTAGAACACAAGAGAACTATAATACACTTACGGTCAGAGAGATGTTTTTAGTGCATTATGTATATAGGGCCCAAAAACATTAATGTATAAAAAATAACGAATAACTGCGAAAATAGTTATATCATGCATCCCAAGAAGTACATTTTCAGTTCCATCCATCCAGAAAAATATTGATATGCTGCATTTTAAGTATAGCATAGCATATTTTTTTATTGTAAACTTTCTGGTTTGGAGATATATTTTATTGCATGTTGCATATCCCGGTAAATCTGTTTTATCTTTAAATCTGCAGCTCTCCCTACTTCTCTCTGTGTTCTGTTTAGAAAGATGCATGAACCCCTCTACTAATATACTGTAATGATGCTAGAAAAAAATGTTTCAAGATATGTAGGAGCTCTGCAGTCTAATTCTGTACAATAACTAAATAAATTTTTCAGTGGTATGATCTCTAGTTTTTTTAACCAACCAGTCTCCTAAGTTTTACTTAAACATCAAAGTAGCTGCCGGTTAATATTCACTGAAAGCTGCCGTGTCTCTCTTTCAACCATGCAGCTACTCTCTAAGTAGTGAAATGCGACCACAAATCAGATGACTCAAAGCAACAGATCTGATGATGTTAGAGGCAGGACACGGGAGCAGCAGGGGACAGGAAAAAAAACACTGACTGAAAACGCTCTGAACATAGATAGCTGCAACCAACCTCTGTTACCTTTGGCTAAAGGAAATAAGTGGAAAGGGGACAAAAAGCACAAATTAGTAGTGGGGACAATGGTCACACCAGTCCTTCAGAAAGTTACACCTGTGCTGTATTCAACCAAACACCGGACGATTTTGGAATTCCCACTGGACATTCTTTTAGGTAAGAAAAGTAGGACATGTCTGGGAAAAAGAGGACGTCTGGTCACCCTATTCATGACTCCAGCATGTCTCTATTACAGACTGACACGGGAGTGGATTTTCAAATTCTGTCCCTCGGGCCACTACCACAGAGAAAAATTGTTCTCCGGCCCCTATCCCGAAACAGAGTAGAAATCTAAATCCTGTCCCGTCCCACTCCTGGCAGTGAAATTACTTCCCACTCCCATCCCGCTCCTATTCAGAATGACTCGCGCTCCTGCACCACTCCCAGTCAGCTTGCGTTGCAAATCAAACTTTTCGAAGTCAACTGTCTAATCAAGTTGTTGACAGCACAGGTGCACCACGTTACATTCCTTTATAATTCGTACACCTCTGACTTCTAGTATAGGACAGAATCCTGTTATCTGCTGAAATACTCTGATGCCTCTATAGTCATTATGCATCAGAGATGGACAAGAAGCTGAGAATAGAGAGCTGGTGAACCTCTATGTGTCATGGTGCTTAAATAATCATCTGATCCTGAATGTAAAAAAAAAAGATGACTTTAGATTTCAGAAGAAACCAGAAACAAGATGAATCCTTTTAACAACATGGGAGAGGATGTGGAGGTGGAGTATACATTCATTGGTGTTCACCTGAACATCAAACTTGGCTGAAGACAAAAGTTTGCAGATCCTAACAAGAAGGGACGGATGATTAGTCCTTTTCAGATGAAAGTAAAGTCTGCCTTTAGTTTGGGAATCAGGCTCCCAGAGTCTGAATGTTAGACAGACCACAATGTATAAGAATAGGTGACAAAGGTCCTTCTTTTGACAGGGCTCTCATTAAAATACACATTTAATCAGCTTTCATAGGGTATCCATCTCATGACTTCTTCTTTTTCTTTTTATTTCACCTTAAACTGGAATATAGTGTTTTATTCTTTCTTGACTAACTAGTGAAGAAGAAAAAGAGGCGGGGAGCTTCAGGGAGGAGCTGATCTGTTACTGAACTACAGGAGAGAAACAAACTTCCACAGTCAACACAGTTCAAACATTAACTCTGATCATCATGGAGTACTATGGACTTTATCTTCTTGTTGCTTCACTTCTAAGAGGTCAGATTTAATTCTAAATATGAAGAAATATTCTTAGGCTAAAAACTAATTTTTAGAACTTAGTAACAAATTTCTCCTCCTTTAGGTGTCTGTTCTCAAGATCTCACTCCACTGGCTGATGAAACCTTCACGATAGAGGGCAGCTCTGTTACTGTGTCTTACCGATTCTCTAAAGAACCAAGGACAAGTGATGAGTTTTACTGGTATCGACAGTATCCAGGAAAACCTCCAGAGTTTCTGATCTATCATTTAGGATCAGGAAATAAACAAAATGAGCGAATCCCTGGACTGAATATTCAGGTGAAGGGAACTGATATAAGCCTGCTGATCCCCTCTGCTGCAGCGACAGACTCTGCTGTGTACTACTGTGCTGTGAGGCCCACAGTGACAGGAAACACCAGAACTCTGTACAAGAACCTGCAATACTCCACTACATCCACCAGAGGGCCTCACACACTGTTCTTCCTCTATGGTTTGTTATGAGTGAGGCTGAGGCTTCATCCTTTCATGCAGTCACTCGACAGTCAAATGCCTGTGATAGAACAAAAATGAATGTGTGAAAAAAGCTTAAATGGTAATAAAACAATTAAGTCTGCACATCAATGAAATAATCCACCATAGCGTTAATGTAAAATCTGTGCGTAATTCTTAACTCCATTGTATAGCATATTGTACAGTTTAAAACTCTATGACTAGACTTATAATAAGACTCAACTCTCCTAAGTGAAATTTACAATGTTACACAATTTTACTAGAAGATTATGAATATATCTAATTACTACAACTGGAAGTTATAGTTAATAGATAATTCAAATCAAGGGTGAAACTAATTCATGATTATTATAGCTGGAATTTGCTTTTTCACAAGGGTTCTTAGTCTTACATAAAGGTTGGACTCTTGGTTTGGCTGTTAAGATCCAGAGTCTTTCACTAAACTAGAGTTATTAATCACCAACCAAATAAATCTGTCTCTGTCCATTGAGATGTTACTCAAAGGAGAGTGGATCTGACCTGAGTGATGATTTTTCTTGAGTGCATAAAATAACCACAAAAGACCAGAAGATGAAATTAAACGTTACCTTTATTAGCTAATAATCTGTGCAAAAACTAAACATTACTGAAAATATAGACAGGTACATAAAGCACACAAAAAGGGGAAAAGGGGGTTTTAATAATCTTTAATAACCTCAGCCTAGCTCTTCAAACAACTGAAAAGGAAGAATCAAGCAGACAGTAACACATCGCTTGGATCATTCAGTCAGGCTCAGTGAGGATTAGCATTCAGTTCAGAACTTAAAAACCATCAGCAGTTTACTCAGAAAGATACTTTCAGATAAAACACTAAATGTAAAATTATCTATTCTACCCATCTCTCACCCAGTATTTATTAAAGATCAGATGAAAGTGGGAAAAAGAGATTTGCTTGTTGGCTCAGTGGAATGGAGGGGGCGGGGGTTTGGTTGGTTTTGTTACGTTCCAGGGAAGAAGTCCGTCTCGATTCGATCAGGAACACAGTCCACTCATCCAACAGGCAGCTCTGGAAGAGACCTGAGTTATTCTGATGCAAACAACACAAGGAAACTATGCAGGGCTTTGTTTTTCACTCACAATAGCCTGACCAAAGGCATCCCATTAAGGCAGCGGATAGCTTTGTAGCAGCGGCTCAGACAGCAGCAGCACAGCTCTATACAGCAGCTGAACCAATGGGTCGCAGTTCAGTGGTTTTACATTTCTTCAGCAGCGGAAGAACCACACTGTAAATGCAAAGAATTTCCTGACTAAAGACATTTTTTTTACTGATTAACGCTAAATTCATTAAATCATCACAAACCTATCAGACTGTAGAGTAAAGATAATGATCAAACTGATTTTTCCTTGTTGTTCAGCCTTGTCCAAATTCCAGCCAGAATTGTTTCAGAAGCTTGCTGATCAGATTAAAAACTGTTTGGCTTCTCTGAACCTTTTTTTTAACTAGTGCTGTTTTATGCATATAAAGGGGAATCCAATCTGAAGCAGCTTTGGGAAATTCGGGGGATAGTGACGTCATTGGTCATAATTATAATCCTTAATATCTCCGAAATGAAAGCAGCACAAACCTACATTAACCATGCAGTCTGTTTGCCAAACTGTTATTCTTGGGTTGGGGTGTCAGCTGCACGCAGCTTAGTTAATTCAGGTTTGTTTTTTTCATGTTTAAGTATAAACATGAAAAAGCATAGTAACTGTTTTAATGTATGGAATCATTGAAATAATATTATTAATTTCATCATTTAATCTTGCTTATGAAAGACATGAGAACACACATGACTGTTAAAAATCATAACCATTTTATTTCCATATAGCTAACCTTAGCTGGTGTTTCTGGCAGTGAAGCTGAAAAAAGCTTCACTCGGTCACCAAGACTGTGTTGGCCACCAGGGTACCAGATAACCATATCCAACCAGACCAGCTATCAGTCCCTCGCCTACCTCACTGCTGCTGACCAGAAGCTTTCTCAGTAACTGGACCACAATCCTTTCTAGAAGGTATTGTCACCTTTAGTAATTTTTACTGTGATGATCGGTTTAAGGAATCTGACCCACATGCAGAGAAACCACTCAGAGAACACAGGGAAAAGTTTAACAGGTTTATTTGATGTAACGTATATAGAAGTAGGATCTGGAACTCAGTGAACTGGTGAACCGGAACTGGAAAGTCTGAAGGGGAGATTACAGAGTTCAGTTCAGGGACCGTGGGAAATAAGACTGCGGCTAAAATTATGCAGGAGAGGGAGTCACGTTTGAGGGGATTCCTGTCAATCCTGGAATCCAGTCTGTTGGTATTATCCAGAGAAGATGGAAATCGATTGGAGAGCGGACAGGTAGACATACGTTGGACCCGGAGGAGTAATGTAGCGGACTGTCGGATTTCCGATGGGGACTTGAACGGATCGTGTGGAGGTTTTCCCCTGCTCAGTGTAAACTCAGTAATTCCTTCCAGGCGGAAAAGGTCCAGGTATCCAGTTTTCACAATAAGGCGTCCTGCCGATAACCTGACTCCGCCAGATGGATTTGCTGGATTTGCTCCATTTTTACTGTATTAAATATTATGTCTTACTTGCGTCTTTTTTATTTTTTGATGAAGAAAGTGTGACAGCCCTTTATGTTTTGATAAAGAAAGTGTGACCACAGATGTATCAATATTGTTTTCTGAAGACATTAGAAAAGATTTTTGGATACACAACGCAGTGATGATCCTTCTAACACAAATTGATAATCGGCACAATAACTGTCAAAATAATGACAGTGTTTTTATCTTATTTTTTTTTTGGTTCAGTCTCATTTCACTCCACACTCATCTGATTCAGTATTATGGGTTATTTTACTGCTGATTGTTGTTGTTATGAAATAAACATTTGCATAATGCCATTTTGTGGACTCTTATTTTAAAGTTAGCTAAACTAAGGGATGTTAAGTGCATTTTTTTTATTTAAGTACTGCCCACTTACTTTGGCACAGTTTATTAATTAACCTGACTTATTATTATTGAGTTCCTGCGAACTTTTTAAAATAGATTTCACTAAGGTACCTCAAGTGAAGTGTAATACAAATTTCAAGTGATGCCTATTTGTCTTGGCATAATATATTTAGATGATAGAACTCAAAGTATTTGAACTGTAACAGCTTGCTTTGAATTAAACTATACTGGGACACATTAAGTTCTTAACAACTTCCAAGAAAAAGTACAGCTCACTTAAACTTAATAATTGTATGCAGTACCTAAAAACTGCTAAGTTTGTTTACTTACTTTTCCGAATGTAACCGGTTTCCTAAATTTTTTAAAGTAAACTCGACTTGTTAGAATTTACAGTGCAGTGTGGGCACAGGTCGGCGGCTTCTGTCGCTCCTCGGCAGAACAGCAATTGGGTCAGCCAGACCTACATAACCTACATTAAAGGTCCTTGTCCGAAGTTCTTTTGTATCACTGATCTATTGTCTCGGGGTGATCGCTGAGTTACTCGTTTTGAGTTACTTGCTTAATGATATGGATATTTTTTTAGTAGTAGTTCAATTCAGTTTATTTATATTGTGCCAATTCACAACACACCATCTCAAGGCACTTTACAGTTCAACTAGATCATACAGTCAAATTGATTCAAAGTTTTCTATCTATAAGGAAAACCAGCTGGATTGCATCGACTCATTGACTCTTCAGCAATCCCTCACACTAAACATGCTTGTAGCCACAGTGGAGAGGAAAAAGTCTATTTTAACAGGAAGAAACCTCCAGCAGAACCAGGCTCCAGTGTGAGCAACCATCTGCTGAGGCTGACTGGACGTTCAAGGGGAGACAGAAGAGAAAAGAATAATTGTTGAGGCACTAACTATATAAAGTAACAGCCATTCAAAATGGCCCTTCCCAGCTAAATGCCAGCTGAATGGCAGCCCCCTTCCCTGAAGCTCCCAGCAAAATCCCTTCCACCTTCCCCTGGCTCAAAGTTCTCCTGGGCTTGACTGAATTGCAGGGTCTGACCAGGAGATGCTTCTCTTTAGATCTTAATGTCCACAAATCATGACCGGAAGATATTTTAGAACAGCAATTGATATTTAAAAAGGAATAGTATGGGGGCCAGCCAAGGGTCCATTAAAGAAATTGGGGAAATTTTGAATGGCTACTTCTGTAAATTAAAAATTGTAACATTCATCATTGGTTAAATTGAGTTAATAATTGTAAGTTGTTATTGCAAATTATTAATTATAGTAATTAATGACTGGTAGCCATTAATCACAATCAGCTGAAGTATATTTTCATTGTAAATTAATTCTGATTAGAAGGAATAAAATAATAATTATTATCAAGCATTTCAGTAGCTGCACCCCACTCCTTAAAGGGCCGGACCCATGACATTAAGAGTATAGCTGGATTTACTCAGACAAAGCAGTTCAGACTTTTTCCATTCTTTTTATTTCCCCATTTTGTGGTCAGTCTTAACAGCAGTCAGGTAAAAAACCTTTGGACAGAAAGACAGTTATGCTTGTTAGTGAACATATACTATTGAGGACACACAAACTATAAATGAAATCAAAATACTTGAATCAATCTAATCTTCATATACACATGACAGTTTTACAAAATGTACCACAATATTTCACCTTGCCCAGATATTTAACCTTAAATACCATACAGCATAACATGGATACACATTTCCCAAATTATTTACACCACTGCAGACATTTTCAAATCAAGGAGCATAAATCAAAAGAGGAGGACTCTACTCAAATCACACATAACTAAACAGCAGTAGCAGTAAGATCCTATAAAATTCAGATTTCTTTCTGGCTGCCTCTTCAGTTTTTTTACATGCCCCTCAATTCTCTGCACTCATTTTCAGCACGAGTCTCTTACACAACTTGCAAGAAATTAGCAGCTGCTTTCCTAGGTGTCATTTATGCCTTCACCAATGTGAGGCAAAGCACTTCAGGTGTGCACACTAATAGCCCCGCCCTGGGCTGCAGCCAATTAGCAGGTCAGTGCAACAATTATAATTTTCTACTTTGATTAATAATTATCAAATAAGCTAACTGCACAACAAAGGCAATCAGGTAGAAAGGCTGAAACATTCAGATGAAACCCCTTCCATGTATGCCACATCAGTGAGTGGCGTTACTGATGGGGGGCTGTAACACCGCTCACTGATTAAGCATCTTCTTTACTACCATAGAAGTAAAGAAGAAGAGCAGAGTTTAAACAACAAATGGAGATGCATCTGGTTATACTGTACAGAACCAGACTGAGCCCCCTTTAAGTTTTTTTTATTCTGGGAGCAGCTTTCCAATACTGTTGGTTTTATAGACACTTTGAACCGCCTGGACTCTCTCTATATTTCTTTTTGGTTTTTTTATTTCTTTTTTGGATTAATTCTGCTAGATATGAGACAACATCTGCACATTCTCAGACATAACTTTAGCCTTTAGGCTCTTCAGTTAATTCTCTAAAACAACATGGGAGCTTAGCTGAAAATTTCCCTGATGATAGATTCAGTAGCAGCCATTCAAAATAGCCCTTCCCAGTCAAACGCCAGCCGAATGGCAGCCCACTTCCCTGCAACTCCCAACAAAATCCCCTCCATCTTCCAGCCACTGGATTGACCCCCTCTTGCATTTTTTTTTACTCTACTTCCAGCCTTTTACTGAACTACAGGGCTGACCAGGAGAAGGCACTTCTCTTTAGATCAGCGGTCCCCAACCATTTTTGCGCCATGGACTGTTTATATGTCAGACAACATTTTTACGGACCGGCCTTTAAAATGTGGGGGGTAAATATGATCATGTAAAAGGATCCGACTGGCATAAAATGAAATACAAACAGCATAAAAATAAAACTGACCAATATGTTGAGTTAGTGAGAGCCCTGAGCTTGTTTCTCCCAAACAAGCTGGTCCCATCTAGGCATAACCGGAGACAATGACACAAAGTGTGCTCTGTAGCTTTGCTTTGGTTGCTCTAACCGCAGGAAATAGGATGCGGGTTGGGGCTATGGATAGGATGCCTCTTGACCTGAATTAACCTGTGTCAAGAGGCACAGATGCACCTACTGATGTAATTGGGAGAGAATACGGGCCCGGTGATTGGGGGCCGCTGCTTTAGATCATAATGTCCACAAATCATGACAGAATATTTTAGCACAAAGATTGATGTTTAAAAAGGAATTGTGAGGGACCAGCCAAGGTCCGGGTGAGGGCTCATGAAGGAAAGTGGGGAAATTTTGAATGGCTACTACTGTATGTCTGATGAAACCACAATCCTTCCCATCAGTTTAGAGATTGCTTTTGTCTTATAATAAAGATGGCTTTCTTCAGCCCTCATTTTGGTTGCTATGACTTGGATGACCAAGAGTGTGAACAGAAATACATCTCCAGGATCGGTGAAAAGAGAAAATATCTAATTTATTGTGTTTAATAGTGGATTTGCGCCCACAGTACCAGTATTTAAAATTACATGAATTAATATCACTAAATTAACTCTTAATGTTTTAAATAACATAAACTCAACAAAGCTTTTTAATGTTAGAGGACTGAAACCCTGTTTTATCCACTGTTCAGCTATGCCTTGTAGGTCCACTAGGGGGCGCCATCATCCAGTAGGCGGAGCTCTCCTTGTGCTCTGTGTTCC
>JAGKQL010000071.1:435382-458074 GCA_018398635.1 Cyprinodon brontotheroides | reverse complement strand
CCCCTTTTTTCACAAATCATTCTGCTTCATTCTATCTCTATTCTCCCCACTCTGCAGAATCTATACAGTTCAATCTCTAGCATTCTCTGCTCTCTCTCTGCTTTTTAATCTCATAGTAGCTTCATCTTAGTAATGTTCCTGTTTGGCTGTGACTGTCATCCTGGAGAGAAATATCAGCTGTGCTGCTGCCATCAACACCTTGAGTTTCTAGATGTTGGAGATAGGGTCTGTTTTCCAGTAGTAGTCCTGTTTCTCTAGACTGTGACTGGCTGGATGTGCTCTCTTCAGCTAAGCCCTCAGCTGGTCTGCCTGAGCTCTGTGTTTCCTGGGCCGAGGGGCCGATTTTACAGTTGCCTTTTGTATCTATGGCACAACTTTTTGTATCTCACTTCTGTCTCCTTGAACCCCAGTCTGCCCCAGCAGCTCATCCTGAGCCTGGTTCTGCTGGAGGTTTCTTCCTGTTAAGGAGTTTTTCCTCTCCACTGTCGCTACAAGCATGCTTAGTGTTAAGGATTGCATTGAGTCCAATGAGTGATGCACAGACATCTGCTAAAGAAATTTGTGAGCAGATGAACACAGAAGCAGGGCTGAAAGAGAAGCGATTGCGTTCTACAAAAAGGCACTTTGCCTATGAGGCTGCAGATGAGACAATAGTGGATGCTATGAAGAGGCTTGAAGAGTCATTTTTTTAATGCTGTAGTGGACTGTAGCATTCAGTCATTGGAGGATAGATTTACATCTCTAAGTGAGGTTAAAGATAACTTTGGAGTGCTGCTCAATTTTAGGGAGCTTGATCAAAAGCTCCAGAGGGAACAGTGTGAGCTTCTTGCGGAAGAACTCTTTTGTGGAGAGGAGGCTGATATTAGCGCACTAGCATTAGAGATGGAGAGTCTTCCTGAACTTCCCCAAACTATGAAGACTGCCTTTGAGCTTCTCACATACATACCTCTAGCAAAATGAGATGTTTGAGCTTTACCCAAATCTTTGGATAGCTCTCAAGGATAGCCTGCACTCTGCCTGTGACAGTTGCCTCAGCAGAGAGGAGCTTTTCCAAGCTCAAATTAATAAAATCATACTTGAGATCATCAATGGCCCAGGAAAGACTAAGTGGACTTGCAGTCATTAGTATTAATAACAAAATTGGCCAAGCAATACCATACAATGATGTTATCAGTGACTTGTCCTCAAGAAAAGCTAGGAAGGGACAATTTTGTGGTCATTATTGTAATAATTGTCACTGTTCAACCATATTGATGTTCCTATGTTTGCTTTCATTATTTAAGTGTCTTTTTTGTAATATTTTATTTTGCAGTTATATTAATTTTGTCTATTTGAGTGTTGTTCAAAATGTTGCATATTTAATGCACATTTGCAAATACTAATTTATTTTATATGTTTGTATTCAGACAGTTTTGATAAAAGAAAGTATTGTAAGTATTGTTTTATTTATTTATTTATTTTTGTATTAATGTTTCAGCTTTTAGTGTATTCATTTACAATATTCACTATAACATTATAGTGATGCATTTGTATCAGTAATATTTGTAGTATAGTTGGTTCTGCATGTGAATGGTGGTTGGGGGTGGGGGTCCAAATCAAATTCTGCTTAGAAGGGCCCAAGAGGCTCAGGCCGGCACTGCAGTGTGGAAGAAGAGGCTGTGCAGGGAGGAAACTGCTGGTACCTGCCATCCGGATGTAATTGAAGATCTCTTCCCGAGGGGGCAGCAGGAGGTCCATGGAAACCGCTCTACTGAGTGATGTTATGGGCTCTGTGTGGCGCGAAGCGCCTGGGTCTCTGTATGTCTTTGCATCTGATCGAGGGAATGTTGTTTTATCACTTAAGATCACTGGGGATAGGGTTAATAATAGATAACACCTTATTGTCCTAGGAAGGGGAAAACCAAACAAAAGCATAGTATCTTTTCTGCAAGAAAATGGGATAAGAGAACAAAGAGCAGAATGTTTCAATGACAATCAAGGAAACCTTTACATCATATTTAAATATATAGAAACGATAACAATGAGAGAGAGATATAGCTAGATCTATAGATCTATGTACCTTTTCATCTGGATCTTTATACAAAAATAAACAGAACTCAATGAAATATTTTCTTTGGATATAATTCAGGGATTCCTTTTGGTAGAAATTAAAGAATGTTTTTAATCTCTTGTGAGCTGGATGAATTATAATCTTGATAGTTAGACAAGTTAGACAAAGGGGTTTTTACCCTTGCTGGCTGATGTGGTCCAGATCCATGATGATGTTAGTACCAAGAGCTTAAATTATACACCATCCTCTCTGGCTTTTGGTTGCTCCACAGAGAGCTTCTCACTTTCCAGATTGGTGCTTAAAATCAGAGAAAAAGACTTATTGACCGGAGAGTTAATTTGCATCTAAGTCCACCTCTTTACTTTGTGATCCCAGGACCATTGAACATTCCTCTGTTTTCTTCCTACAGGTTTACAGATAGTGCTATTTAATTCTGGCTCCTCCATATTATTCAACAATTTTTACCAACCAGTTTTCAACATATTTTCAACGACCTGAAAATGACGGCCTTTCACCTTTCAACTTTTAACCCAATGCAGATGTTATTTGGACATGAATCATGATGTCTTTTCAATGTGTTTTTAACCGAGTCCACCATGGAGAATAATGTATTTTAATGCTGGACAATTAAGTTTGGCTAAATTTTATTATCATGTCACATATTTATGAATCCACTTATCTCATCAATTCATACATTTTCATTGATAGTAGTAACAGATTTGGTCCCTGTATTAACCAATTGTAGCTCTTAGAAGATAGTGCCTAGAAACTGGGTCAACCACACCTTCACACTAAAACTGAAATTTCCATTAGCTCTTTGTTTAGAGTTGCTCTGAATGAGGAGCTGAACGAGGCTTAGATAGGAGCTCAGAGAGTCTGATAATCTTTTTGAATACAGACCCAGAAACAGAGCCGCTGTGGAAGAAGAAAACACTTGATTGGTTGTGTGAGGTGGCCATGCCCACTGAACGAGCTCATCCTATGACATTATATCTTCTTCCTTCTCCAGCAGTGGAAGTGTTCATCTGCTGTGTTTAGCTTCCAGGACTCCAAAGACATGTGGCTTTACCTGATTTTGCTTCTTTCTCACATTCAAGGTGAGTTTAAGGACAGAAATTCAGGTTTTGTTCCATGAGCTGCATTAACCACAGATACAAACTTCATTTCATTACTTTTATGCTTCTTTTGCTCTGATGATGCATCTTTGACACTAAACTGACAGATTACTACAGTTAGTTTTGATTATCCATGGAGTGACATAATAGAGGGTTATTTTGTCATTCGACTGTTTTTGTCAAATTACTATATTTCGTCCACTTTTTTCAGGCCTGGACGCTCAAGAAGACTCCATCATTTCTGATCCAGAGAAAGATCCTGTGATGGAAGGAAAAGCTGTCTCACTCAAATGCAAATATGAGACATTATCTGGTCATCCTATCCTTCACTGGTTCAAACAATTTTCTGATCTTCAAGCTCCTCAGTTCCTGCTGTATAAGGGGGGAAAGAAACAGGTTAATGAAAGTTACACCCTTGACCATCATTACAAATCAATAACAACAGAAACATCGACTGAGCTCATTATAGAAACACCAACCGTGGCAGACTCAGCTTTCTACTACTGTGCTCTGGAAACACAGTGACACAAATTATAGGAGAGGCTGTACAAAAACATGAATACTGATATCTGACTTTGTTCAGAGATAAGAGAAACCACACACCACAGCTCTTGATCACAGTTTTATGCTTTTTGAACAATCTCTGTGAACACAGCTGCTACCCTGAGCTGCAAATCTTATCAGTAAGAAACAAGCAACGACTGCCCAAACAAAGGCTTGTGTTTTATGTTACCACATGGTTTATGTTTTCTCTTTGTTTGTATATGGTTGTTTGTCTTTTCCACTTCAGTAGTCTGCAGACCTGTCTAGGGTAAACCCTCTTTATTTTAGTTCAGCTTTAAAAGCTGAAATGATTTCAAGGTTCAATCACTTCTGAGAAAACGAAACTAATTTAAAAGCTCAAATTCAGACAAGTCATCAGTTTTTGAGTGATGTTAACTTCAGCAGGGTAGGAATTTCTGTCCCCCTTTGAACTTTGTACAAAATCTCCGCTAGAGGGCGCCATCATCCAGTAGGCGGAGCTCTCCTTGTGCTCTGTGTTCCAGCATTGTGTCAATAATAAGTGTTGCTGTGAAGAGAACAATAGTCAGACTGAATGTTGAACATCAGCTAGTTTCTCCTGCTGATTTAAACCTTGTTGGACAGATGGAACATTGGCTGTGGATTATTCTAGCTGCTCTTTTCTTTGGTAAGATAGAAAGCTCAACATGTTTCCTCTTCAAACACTTGAACACATTACTGAGCTCTACATGAAGAGCTTTAATGTTCATTCTACAGAAAATCAGAGCAGATCATTTCTGCTGCCATTTGTTACCTTGTAGAAACACCTGATATGGTTCAAAGTGACAATGATCAGAGAAAATGACATCTATTCTACATGGAATAGAAGTCTTTAAAGCTGCTGATTGTTCTCCTTTAATCAATCATCTTTATTGATTCATCTCTTCCTCTGCATGTTCTGTTCTTCCTCAGAGTGTAAAGGAGACTCAGTGACGCAGACAGAAGGACATGTTGTTGCTGCTGAAGGAGAATCTGTGACTCTTGGATGTATTTTTGAAACCAGCAGTACGGCATATACCATGTTCTGGTATAAACAAGAAGAAAACAGCTTCCCAAAGTACATGCTAAATCAATACTATCAAACAAAAGATAAAGCTCCTGAGTTCAACTACAACCGATTTGATGCTGACATCAACAATGAGAAGAAATCCTTCAATCTGACGATCCAGGATCTCCGTCTGTCAGACTCTGCTGTGTACTACTGTGCTCTGAGGCCCACAGTGACAGGAAACACCAGAACTCTGTACAAGAACCTGCAGAGCAAATTCAAGGCTTAGATAAGAATGTACTGCATTATAACCACTAGAGGGCATCTTTTACTGGGACTTGTGTATAACTTTTTTGGATTTAGTCCAAGAATCTTCTCCTTTTGTTTTGCAGTGATAATGACTATCAACATTTTATTGCTGCTTAATTCTGTATATTCATGCTATAAAAACATTTTGACAGACTTTATTCATTTGGGCTTTCAAATTGAGCTGCTCAAAAAAGTTCAGACTAATAACTGTGAAGGTCACCCTGAGAGTGAAGTCCTTCCTCCTTGGTGTTCTTCCCAAATCTGGTATAAAGTACTTCCTGGTTTTACCCATCCATCACATTTTTAAACAGGCTTATACCGAAGGAACTGCCAATACTAAAGCTTATGTAAGAAATTGTTACTGATGTTCTGTAAATTTATTACAACTAGCTGTACATGGTTTTTAGACAAATCAGAAAGGAAAAGCTCATACAAAAACCATGGCAGTATTTTGAATATAACACTTCACAGGTTATACAATCTTAAAATCTACATCAACGCAACTCTTTTCCTCTTTCTGGGGTGAGATCTGCACTTAATTGTATAAATATGGTTCCCTTTCCTTAATAATTACATTAATCTTATCATAGTAAATATTCAGACCATATGTAAACTCTAACTCCAAGATAATCCAGACTGCATCATTCATCAGAGATACTTAGATATTTATATGAGCCACTAAAACTATAATGAATGGTTGGAATAAGAACCTTTGTCGTACCATCATTTTGAAACCTCTGCCTCTAGGTATAAGGGAAGCATACTCTGAGGTTTTTGATATAAAGTACATAGCCTTTTGTGTGCTTGAACAGCGGCTAGTAAAAATATCCCAGGATGGTCTGAGCAGCTGCATTTACTGTAGATCCCTTCATTATTACATTACAGGGTATGTCAATGATTTTGGCCTTTCATTATGGAGTCAATGCTTATAAAAGCAAAGCTCCACCTCAGTGTATCTTTGATGAACTACTCAGAAGCATTTGAAACAATCAACATGGACAAATATTTCAAATTGACTTTTGTTTTAACAGTGACCCTCACTGATCTTCACTGATTGATAATGTTATGTTCAACGGATTCTTTATTTCATAATAAAAGAACAATTGATATGAGAAGAAAGATGGATCACTGCAGCAACACTATATTTTATGCACGTCTCAGCTTATATAGAAATGACCTTAGCCTGAAACTGTGTGGTGAATAATTGAAATATTTGACCTTTTTACGCTGATGCCTAGTTCTGTGTGAAAGTGCTCTTGCTGTCAAACTTGCTATTACCGTAAATTCTCTAATATTGGCATTTGATTCCAATAACGGACGGATTTTCTAATAATGGCCGGTTGTGTCAGAGGAGGTAAATAATGGCCGGTTCTAATACAGGCCGGGCTATAAACGTTTTTCTGGGCTGATCAACGTCACTTGATTAACATATAATGTACCATGTTCAACTGGATTCTTTATTTCATAATAAAGGAAGAGGACAGAGACGCAAGCAGAACATTGATGAGCTGGCAGTGATGAGGAGAATAAAGTGGAGAGATGAAGAGGAGGAGAAAACTGAGAAGAAAGATGGAGTAGTTTTTTGTTTTTTTTTCACTGCAAAGCAACACTAACTATACTTAATGCACGAACCTAGTGTTATATAGAAATAGACACAAAATCTCATTTTATTCATTCCACTGGTAGTCTGTTTTGCTCAAACTGCAATGGTGAATAATCTGAAATATTTGGCCTCTATCCAATAAAGAAAGGCCTGGACGCGATGCATTGAGTGAAATAAAGGCCCGGGCCTATATTAGAGAATTTACGGTATGTCTATTTTATTTATTCTTAACTTTGTTATGTAGAGCACTTAAATAAACACTGCAGCTTTTAAATGTGCATTAGAATAAAATTGATTTACTCTGAATAAGTACAGCAGCAAAGCAAACTTTTTCAGTAACAACAAACTGTTCTGACTGAACCTGTTTTCCTGAACTCAAGGAGCATCAAACTCTATGTTGATCAATTTGAGTTTTTGGGAGTTAAACCTGAACATGTCAGCTCAGAGCTGAAGGATCCAGTATTCAAGGCAGACAAACTTTTTTCTTTTAGAATGTTTATTGAAAATAGAATCAGAGTGAGTGGAGTCTTCGTCTAAGGCAGGAACCTCTGCGGGTGGAGACAGCAGGTTAGTGACCACTTATATCTGGAGGTTGAGGATAGTGAACGTGTGAGTCAATAATCTGGTCGGTTCAGTCCAAATCCAGATGTAGAGGATGGTCCTGGCTGTTCGGCTGCCAATGCGGCACATTGTTTGCCACACACCCCAGTCCCAGACTCTGATGTATTGGAGGTCAGAGGACAGGTAGGAGATCAGAACTGAGCAGACGGTTGTAGGCAGGATGATCCAGAGGGCAAAGCCAAAGTATATGTCAGTGACGTGCTTGGTAGTCAGAGCCAGGAGGTCAGAGTTCCGGGGAGATGCCGAAGGAGAATCCAAGACGGAGTCTGGTCACAGTTCCAGTTACAGTGGGGCTGACAGGCTAGAAGAGGTCTGGCAGAACTCAGTGGTCAGGAAATGGTTCCGATCCGTACACAAGCAGGCAGAGATCAGGCAGGAGTCAGAAGACAGGTCAGGCAAACAAATCAGATGGGGACAGGCAAGCTCAGAGGTCAAGAGACAGGTCAGGATCAGGTAGTCAGAACACAAAATGTCTCACCAACACCTTGAAATAATCTGGCACTGATAACCAGTTGAAGGCTGGTTAGATAGTGACTAATGCAGGTGGATCAAATGCAAATCAAAGTCGGCGAAGTTAGTGCGATGATTCATAAGGAGGCAAATTACTAGATAATCTCACATATCCATAAATACCTGAAAAAAGGCATAATTGTTGGAGGATAGCAGCCTTGGTGTCGTCCATGTATGACTATGTCGGGATTGTTCAGTGATCTTATAGACCTGCTGAAACATTATGATGCATGATTTATTTGCTTGTTTAGACTGACCAGTGTTAAAGAGCAAAGCTTGGCAGAGCAGTGCATCATGGTACTTGGTAAGGTTCTCATTATTCCACTTTCTTTGTACCTAAATTTGTTTGGAAGGAGCTGACTGACACCGAGGGTTTTAACCAGTCATCTTAAGTCATCTCATGCCTGCCATATGGAACAGTCTAATCCGTCATGTTGCTCAGATTTAAAACATTCCCCAAAGGTAAACCTGAATCTGTCATAGTGGGCTTTAAAGATCTGACCCACATGCAGAGAACCACTCAGACACCAAGGGTAAAAGTTTAACAGGTTTATTGTAGGTTAGCAAACGCTGATGGAGATTGAAACTCTGGTGGGGAAACAACACTGGAACTCAGCAAACTGGTGAACCGGAACCGGAAACTCTGAAGGGGAGATCACTGTGATCAGTTCAGGGACAGTGGGAAAATAGACTGAGGCTTGAATATTGCTGGAGAGGCACTCACTTTTGGGGGAGCTCTTGGTTTATCCTTTAATCCAGTTTGTGGGGGTTTAATCCAGAGAAGAAGGAACTTCGTTGGAGAGCGGAAAGTTAGACAAACACTGGACCCAGAGGAGTAAAGGAGCGGACTGTCAGTTGATTTTCCAGGAGTGGACTTGAACGGATCATGTGGAGGTTTTCCCCTTGCTCAGTGAGACTCAGTAAATCCTTCCTGGGGTAGAAGGTCCAGGCTTATCCAGTAACACAGAAAGTCTTCCCAATACTGGCAAACACTCTGGCATCGAGGTGGTGACAGCCCGCTGCTCAAGTACTCCTCTGGTAATGACCCAACGAGCCTCAGGTGTGCAGGGAGCCCAACAAGGACAGGGCACCGCCTGGTGGTGGAGAGAGGGAAACACAAGAACAACCCACACTAACTGGAATCCTAACAGAATCAATCCACATCAAATAGATCTCCAACAGAGCTCTGATTGCACTCATTTTGCTATAAGGGCTCCATCTGTCTATGAATAAAAAGCCTTCTTATTAAACAGCTGTGCACCTCTGTGATGTGCAAATGTGTCTTGTAAATGTAGTGGTGGGCTTTGGCATGGTTCATCTCAGGATTCTTTTATACTATAATATATAATTATTCTGATGAAAGCTGTAGTCATTTCAATCACTGTGACATCTTGAACTGTTTTAAACATTAATTATCCTTCACAACTTACTTGTGGTGAGATGCCCCTGACAGAAAGATGGTGGTCTAATCAGCTAATAGAGAGCAGGTGTGGATAGAACTAACTAGAAGGGAGCTAGGGGAAAGGAGATGGGCCCAAGGGGGCAACAGAGAGTAACTCTGAAAATACAACACTGCTTAAATATAACTAAAAAACAACTAAAATGACACAAAATGAAAAAAGAAAACACAGAATGACATAAATCAAAGAGGAACTAAAAAGGAAACTTAAACAGAACCAAAAAGGGCAGAATAATGACAGATAGAGTTGTTTGAAGTTTGTAGAATCAAACAGATTTGAGCAGGGAAACTACTTTTAGCAGGTTTCTTTGGTGAAGAGCAGGTGTCTTTCTTTAAGTGGCTGGTTGCTTGTGGAAAATGTCCCTTATGTGTGGAAAAAAAGTCTCTGAATGACTGGTAACACCGTTGCTATGATTATTTTGACATATAGTGGATGCCTTCAAGGTGTTTAAACAAAATATGGATGTACTTTTATGAACAAGGACCTCAATGTTCTTCCCTGCTCTAATTGGAAAAATGTTCTCTCACTAACTTAAATTCTACAAAGGGCAGCTGTAAAGGTTTTCCCACAGAGTTAACCAAAACAAGTTACACACTTTTTATGGAAACAGTTCATATGTTGAACAAATCTTGAGGAGAAAAAAGTGACTAGGATGTGGAACTATTATTTGCTGTTGCAAGCAATCCCTAATAATAGATGAACCATTTTCTTTCTGACACTTTGTTGAAGCACTTAGGTGAGCTTGGAAACTTATGAACTTATGAAACCAATGCAAATGGTTCTCTCACTAACTCCATATGTCATGAGAAAGGGCAGCTGTAAAGGTTTTCCCACAGAGTTAACCAAAACAAGTTACACACTTTTTATGGAAACAGTTCATATGTTGAACAAATCTTGAGGAGAAAAAAGTGACTAGGACAGGACATTTAGATACAGCCTTCCTCATGGAATTAAACAAGGATTACATTATTTCTTCAAGTGTACTGCTGGGTGACAAATGCAGATGTATGCACCTGTATATATTACAGGTTTTATAATGGAGAGTTTTTACCATTTGCTACATTACTTTAAGCTTTTCAGAGGGCAGCAGTCGGAGTTTTGACTCACATCCTTCATGTTGGTTTCTGTTGCATAATTACGTCAATAAGGCTGACTCCTAGCCAGGTTCAGCACAGTAGTCCAGAGTACCATGCTTACCCACAATTCCTATTTCGTTCCTGTTGTGGAGTTCCAATTGTTGAAAGAGGAGCTGTGATTAAAATCAGTCCAACCATCTGTAGCTTCATGGGCTTCCTCAGGGTTGCAAAAACTCTAACTGACAGTAAAATGTTTTCTCTGACTCCTCCCCCCACTGCTGGGCTCAGCCAATGAGATGGTTTGTGTTTGCTGCACTAAAAGCAGCTTGATGTTGAGGAGAAGGTCTGTGCACCAGAGAAGCTTCTTAGTCTTTATTCTGCTGCAGTGGAACAACTTTGTTCCTCTGCTGTCTGACTCTACCTGAAAACATGTTACTTTACTTCTTGCTGCTTTTTTCTCTCTGCATAGGTGAGTGTTAGAACACAGAGAAAAGCTTTGCTCTGATTTTCTCTATGAACCTTATTGTGATCACATGTGGAACACAGAGTAAAAAACCTCTGCTGAATCTCTTCATGTTTAAATCTCCTGCAGACTAACTGACATTAATGACTCCTTTTACAGCCATGGGCTCCATGAACACCATCAAACAGGAACAGAGGGAACAAGCTGTTTCAGAGGGAAGAAGCACCAGTTTGAGCTGTGAATATACTGGTTCTATCAACAATATCCAGTGGTACCGACAGCAGGAGAGATCCAGACCAGAGTTCCTGCTCTACATCACAGAGGCAGGACAGATTCATCCAACTGGTTCAGAGTTTTCTGTTCACATCAACAAAACAGCGAAACAATCGAAGCTGCTGATCTCCTCTGCTGCACTGTCAGACTCTGCTGTGTACTACTGTGCCCTGGAGCCCACAGTGACAGGAAACACCAGAACTCTGTACAAAAACCTGCAATACATCCACTAGAGGGCCTCACACACTGTTAAACTGCTGATTGTTGACTCATAAGACGGGGACAAAGAAAACAGAGGAATGAAGCAGTGAGGATTAGAGACATATCTGCTGTGAAAGTTGCAAGCATGGTGGTGGTATCATCAGCTGCACATTGCTGTTGTAGACAAGGGGAAAGAAAAGTACTATAGATTTTTTTTTTGCCAGAAAATAGTGACTTTCACATTTCATTTGCCCAGAAATAAGTTTTACTTGCCCAGTATCATTTTTGTATATATATCAATCCCTAATATTTATGTTTGTATATATGTATATCAATGAAACATGTTTTTGTAATTCAGTATTTTTTAAGTTTCCAGGTTCCTGGTGTGTATCTGCATGCGTCAGATAATGAAACTCAAGCCTACATTACCGTGTTAACATGCTTTTCAATCCTTCCTGCACACATTCTTTTCAAACTAAACTTTGCTTTAAACTGATGTGTGCTTGGAAAAGAAAATATATAAATTGTAATGTTTAAAATCTAAAAAAAACTTGAAAGGTTAAAAACGGGAGTAAAATCACAAGACAGAAGTCAATATCACAAATGAATAACTTTTATTTTAGAGTCCACGGTATGTTGATACAAGATAATACTATTAATATAATGTGACTTTTCTAAAGAATCATTATACATAGTTATTTTATACAGGGTTTTCACAGTCTTACATCATTTCAGAATTCCCTGACTTTTAACTGACTCAGGATTAGTTTTCCCTGATAAATAAATGCAGGTAACAAGGCAATGTACTAAGATAGCAGGTCATTCAATTTAGGAGACATGACCAAATGCACCTTTACACTATAGCATTCACCCATTCACACACACACTCACACACACTGATGGTGGCAAGCTACATTGTAGCCATAGCTTGCCCTGGGGCTCACTGACAGAAGCGGGGCTGCCTTACACTGGCGCTAGGGAAAAAAATACATGCATTAACATAGAGGGTTTTAATAACATAACAGGTCACCAATTTAACATGTTTAGCTCTATAACATTTAAATGCACCTCTCCAATGTCTAAGAAAAAAAAATTAATGAACTGTTTTTAATGTATGACCTGCATCACTGTACAGAAGACTGACCATATGATAGAAATATTTACACTGTGAGCATGGCATACAATTATGCCAATTTTCCCTAATCCCTGACCGATAATTTTTCAATCTAGGGTTATCATGCGGCTTTTTCAAATCCAGGCGAGAATGTTTTTACAAAACAACAAAAATGAAGCCTGCAACACTCATGGGTAAATTTCAGCGAATGTGAGGTGATTTTTAAAGTAATTTTGAGGTGATAAATAAAACATTTTTCGCGATCATTGCATTTGCCCAGCGGGGCAAATGCAATAAATTTGTACTCTTCGCGACAATAAAACTGCTTGGCCCAGGCGATCGGGCAATGGTTAACATGTCGAGCCCTGCAAGTCAAATGTTACCAAAAACCTAAGAGTCATCAGGGGAAGAACTGTAACCAGGAGGAAGGCTCAGAGAGACGAGTTGGAAGAAGACTGACAAAGTTAGACGAGGACCCAGCAAACAAAAACTGAAGAGGGAGAGCATTTAAAGGAGACTGAGACAAAGAGAAGACTAATGAGCAGATTGGGAACAGGTGAGCACAGGGCAGGAGAGGAAAAGAGTTAGGGATAAAGGAGAACACAAGAGGGCAGCAGAGGCGAAGACATAAAAAAAACCTAGAAGACTGGAAATAACTAGAAAACACAACAAAATAACAATTAAACCACAAAGAATATAAAACAAGGAGCAAAGCAAAACTGAAAACTCAAAAGAAAAAACATAACAGAGCCAAGACTGAAACAGTAACTAAGAATGACCAGAGAACACAGCAAAAATAAAAATAAAACCACTAAAACTAGAAAACAAGGAGTAAAAGCAAAACTGAACACTAAAAAGAAAATATTACAGAACCAAGACTGAGACAGTAACTGAGAAAAACTTGAAGAACACAACAAAATAAGAATTAAACCATAAAAAAAACTATAAAACCAAGAGCAAAGCAAAACTGAACATCAAAAGAAAAACATAACAGAAACAGAAACCTAACAGAGACTGGAAAGGGTTCTGAATAAAGTTGTCCAAAAAGGTGGCCTACCACCTTCCTCCAAAGACAAGGCACAAACTGAGCAACTCCTCAAAGGTTCCAGCAAGTCTGATATGATGCTTTTGAGTCTTAGGTTAAGAGAGAGGAGAATTGCTCCACCCACATTCCTGGAGCTTTTGAATGAGATTTATATTCAGGAGGAAAATGAAGCATCCCGTCAAAGGCTGAATCCGCATAAATCTGTGCATGTCTTGCGTAATCTCGCTCTAAACTCACATCTTGCGAAATCTAGAGAGTCAAGTCCTATTGGTCATATGTCTCTGTGACACAGCCCAGCGGGGCGCTGTTATTGGTGAAATATCTAATATAATATAGGACAATTTTATTCATGGGAACAAGTATGTTTCCCTGTTTGCAAACAGGTAAGCTTCACATTTTTAAAAGTTCACAAAAACTCATAGAATGCCTGATAACTATAGGATTACTCTGAAGGTTTTTTTGTTGTTTGGGTCAATACTGTCCGTTAGTGATGGGTTCATGAGGCATCATGAAGCGCTGACACATTTGCAAACTGTACTGATAATGTGTTGGTTTTGTGTCACTGAATACTGACACCTGTTGGACATTTAAATTTCCTACTGGCAGCTTCACAGACTGATTTGATGACCTTTAAACCATTGTTTGCTATAATGTATTATTTTATATCTATAGTTTTAATTGAAAATATGTTTGATATCTCTAGATGCAATCCATAAATGTGAACATACAATGGGAAAATTTAAGTGAACATGTGAATGAAGATGTTTGTGGACTTAAATGTATTTATTTTTAACATAACTGCTAAGGAGTTTGTGAAATTAAAAGAGTAAAAAGGGAGAACCACTGAGGGAGAAATCTCCAGCTCCTTTAAGAGCAACCAACAGTGAAGAAATGTGGAAAACCAAAGACGGCTTATTATTAATCTGTTTACAGTATGTGGGCTCATTTGTTATGGCACAGTGTTAGCCTTAAGGCTAGCTACTATCCCTAGTTGTTTCTTTTGAAAAAAATAATAACCTCCTTATTAGCATTGTTATTTTTTCACACATGGTACAGCCTTTGGGTCATTAGCATGTGACATGAGGAGAAAGAAAGCAAACAATGAAACAAACAAATGGAATACAGTCCAATGTGCAGCTGTAGCTAACCTGCTAAAGTTACAAACTATTTCCTTTTGGCCCTACACCCCATTGTTTTTAAGGAATATTATTCAACTCGCACTTATGCTGCCACAGAGTTATGAATACTTTTAAAAAGAAAAATGATGTGTTTTCATCATGCATAAATAAAAAACTAAACTAAAAGCTTTTTTTCTTTTTCTATTCTTATAAACTGTTTGTTGTTGTTGCCTAATCTGTTCCAGAGTGGATGACACTAACCTACTGTAGGTTGAACAGGAATGTACCTATTCTGCGCTTGTGGTTTGACGTGGAGTTGGAACTCATCTAGGACTTCAGACTGAGTAGGAAGGCCGTGCATGCCCTGCAGTGCCTTTTAGGAGAAAATAGGCCCATGGCTACCAGCTACGACTTTATATTACTCATTTCGTTAACTTTGGTTTTGAATCATTTCAACTGGAGTTACCATTATTATTTTTCACGTCATCAATACCAAATTCAATCTAATTGGATGGGAATCTACGTTGCATTTGGCGCTACCACTACAAGATGAATCGAGCAAGATTCGGCGATTATTCATTGGCGGCAAATCATTTGCAGCTTGAGTGGCCGGTGGCGTTAGCATATAGTAGCATGGACGGCGAGATGATTGAAAATGAACACAGAGGAGATCTAGTCCTATTGGCAGACATCCATTTAAAAATGTAGGCAGCGGCATGAAAAAAGTGGTTTTCTACTTTTACTTTTATACTTTAAAGTAAATTTACAAGCCTGTACTTTGTTACTTTACTTGAGTAAAAGAGTTTAATCAGTACTTCCACTTTTACCAGAGTATTTTTTAACACAAGTATCTGTACTTCTTACTAAACTGTTTGTTGTTGTTGCCTAATCTGTTCCAGAGTGGATGACACTAACCTACTGTAGGTTGAACAGGAATGTACCTATTCTGCGCTTGTGGTTTGACGTGGAGTTGGAACTCATCTAGGACTTCAGACTGAGTAGGAAGGCCGTGCATGCCCTGCAGTGCCTGCTGAGGAGAAAACAGGACCATGGCTACCAGCTGGAAGTTCTGATATTACTCATAAACTTGGAAAAACATGCCTCATGACAGTTACTGTGTGTGCGTGCTGCGCGGTAACAAGCACAATGACAATTACGAATAACGTTAATACCGTCTATGCTGCTATAGTGACCGTCACAATTCCAGACATCAATATATAAATGGTGATAATTTGATTTGTTAAAAGCTGTCATGCATTATCATACTGTGGTGAAGTTGTTTAGAAGCTGGATATTGGATATTCAAGCTCAGCGTAGTCAGTGGAATCTAGCTCATGGTTGATCCAAATGAGGGATTTTGGCCAGCATTCAGGGGAAGTCGAAGTCGCTCAGTCTGATAAAAAATGAGCTAGGTCCTCCTGATTCCAGGTGACGCTTCACCCAGTCATCTTGGAAGGTTTTGCTGAACATTTCTCCTTTTAGGCAACAGATCTGTTCATCGGAGTTCCAGATAGAACTAAACCTAAAGTGCTACACATTGTTAACCTATTTTGCCTTTTCAAAAGAAAATGTCTGTTTTGGAGAAGAAAGTCTATTAACTAGAAGTAAATGTGGAAGATAACACAATGATAAGCTCTGCCTGGGATCCCAACAGATAGCTAAACAACTCAGCCAGCAACACAACACAAAAAACTCTTGGCATGTTTTAGCCATCAGGTCAATAGATCGTGGAATATAACTAACTAAAATATATAGATATAAAACCTGTAACTGATAGGAGTGAGCCAGTTAACAATAAAGAGATTTGCTCTCATTCAACATTAAACAATAAAATGCATGAGAACAATCTTTATTCTAAACAATCTTCTAAGCCGCCAGAGAAAGCTCACACATCATGCAAGTATGGAACAACATGACTTTAGCATATTACACTGGTTTAAGCTACAAGTGTTAAATTCCAGTGAATAAAACTAAGTTGTAAACTGAGTTTTAAAGTTTACCAGTGAAGGAGCCTCCCTCTTTGAGCTTCCTCTTAAACCTTGGTACCTGCAGGAGCTGCTGTTCTGCTAACCCCAGGCTGTGTTGAGAGAAAAATGTCTAGTTTTGCAAATATTCTTAACTGATAAAAGTAAAATCTCAAAAGGCTCCAATTTGCTTTCCCAATTTAAAATCACTATCCACCGTAAAACCCATGTTTATTACAGTGGATGTAAAATCTGGTGTTAGGGGTCCTACAGTAGGTCTATAGTAGTGGAGTCATAGGGGTGATTTGGTCCAAACACTTTAACCTCAGTTTCTTCTTATTCATCCATGCATCCATTTTCTGGCACCCTTATTCCAGCTGGGGTCGTGAGGGATGTTGGTGCCTATCTCCAGCTGCCAATGGGTGGGGAGGCGGGGTACACCCTGGACAGGTCCCCATTTTATTCCAGGCAGTCTTTTCTTATTAAAATCGTAAAAGTTCAGGGCCAGCCAGGCTTTAATGTCAACTAAACAGTGAAAAAAAGACCACTGTAAAAACATCCCATAGCTTTAGGGGCAAATAGATCTGGTATCATCAGCATAAATATGGAAATAAATTCCATGTCTTCTCAGTATAGAACCAAGTGACAACAAATACAAAGAAAAGAGCAGGGACCCTAAAATTTAGCCCTGTGGTACCCCGTAGGATAAAGCCACTCTAGACAATTCAGTATTGCCAATTTTGACACAGAAAGATCAGTCAGGCAGATATGATCTAAACCAGTTAAGAGCAGTGTGCTGGATGCCTACCTAATTATTATGTTTTGAATATTGTATTATCAGAATATGGTGAGCAACGTGTCAAAAGAAGATGAAAGGTTCAATCAGAACCAAGAAGTATCACTTTACAAAAAGCTACACAAAATTGATTACCTACTAGAGAACACCAAGGGAACTAAGCAGGAACTAATTGCTAGTTAACCAATACTTAATGACATACACCGAGCCCAGCCTTACTATAGGACTACTGCTAAGGTACCTGGAAGGAGGAAAAAATCTGTGGTTTCACTTTACTTTAGGGCTGACAAAAGCATTAGATAATGGTCAGATACTGATTAGGCAATGAATAGATCCTTGGAACCACTTGATATGTTTCTTGGCTCGATTAACTTCCTAAAACAAAATCTAGGCAATAATTTGGTAGTCAGTATAGCTTTCCATAAACTGTGACTTCACAGGTTAAGGGTATATTTAGAACCAACACTGATCGTTTCTACTGTAATTTTGTAGCAAAGAAACAGTATTGTTAGAAGTACTAGTTAACTACTCATTAGTTTCTTATTAGTTTCTCTTTGGTTTCCTTGGTAACTACACATTAGTGTTTGATTAGTATTTCCCAGATAAATAAGCAGTAGTTCCTTGGTAAGGCTGGGCTGGGTGTAGTAAATACCAGTTAACTACAAATTAGTTCTTTCTTAGTTCTCTGGGTGTTCTCCAATAGTTAATCAAATGTTTTTACCTTATTGTACAGAGTTATCAAACCAAATAATATTTTTAGACAGTACTTTAAATCAGGGGCCGATTTAGGGAAATTTGAGGCCCTAGGCAAGGACAGGCAGTGGGCCCTCTGAATTGAGAAGACAAAAACATAAAACAGACCCATTCTACAGATAGAAATGTTAATAGAATAGACATCCATTATCTGTTCTAGGTTGTGTCCCTCTCTTCTTGTCCCTTTCTTCTTGTTTTCCTCTCTATGTGTTTGTACTCAGCTGACTTTTCATGCTGTCTCTAAAGGAATGAAAGATTTTTTCCAAGCACTAAGCTCAGTGGCTTAAAAAATCAGGGCTTGAGTGGCGTTGGATGTGGAGAGTTTGCCCTGTAATCGGAGGGTTGGTTGACGTTCAAGCCCCGACTCTGACTTTCATTGTCGTTGTGTCCTTGGGCAAGGCACTTCACCCGCATTGTCTACTGATGGTGGTCAGAGGGCCCCGGTGGCGCCAGTGTGCGGCAGCCTTTCTGTCAGTGAGCCCCAGGGCAGCTGTGGCTTACGATGTAGCTTGCCACCATCAGTGTGTGAGTGTGTGTGTGAATGGGTGAATGAATGTGGTGTAAAGCGCTTTTGGTCAAGTCTCCTAACTTGAATAAAGGCGCTATATAAGTACATGCCACATGCCACTTAGCTGATTGCTCCTTCCTGTGTTTCCAAAAGGCCAAAGTAAATAACCCAGTCCTTCTTTTCACTGTAGACAAGCCATGATCTGCTTATCTGTTCTCCATTTTTCATTTGGATGAAATAATAGCTGCATGAATCATGACAGCAGACAAGATAGAGAGCAGGAGGCGGGGTTACCAATCTACTTGCTCTGGAGAGCAGAGTTTGCTGCTTTTAGATGTTGTCTCCAAAGTCTCCAGTAGCAGAAAAAAGTTGCTAGATTTGGCGCTAGGAGCTTTTTAGAAATCAAAGTGCTAGAGGGGTCTGAAAAGTCACCAAATATAACGACAGTTTAGTGACTAAAGGGCTAAGTTGGCAACGGGGTATTGCCTAATGGTAAATCGCCCCTTGCTTTAGATAATCAAACAAAAATGCAATGGGAATTGGATTTGGGTCAGCTGAAACCCATTCAACTGGAAACAAATATGTAAAAACAAAGTCAAATGAAAAACATAATTTGTATGAGTTAGAATGATACAATTTCTAACTTTGCACAGAGAATTTTGGACTCTGTATTCAAATAATAAACCCAAACTCTTCATATCTTTGCTGGTGAAAAAGAAAACTGTTTTTCAAATAAACACTTGTCAACACTAAAACTTTATCTATTGTATTGTATTGTTATATTCATGTTTTACTGTCTCTGTTTTCTTAGCAGCCTCGTTTTTTATTTCTTTTGTAGTTCTTTTTGTCATAATTTGTCTAGTTTAATCTCCTATCTTTACATTCTTCTTTGTTTAATGCTTCTTTACATCTCAGCCAGGGGACCACCGAAGAAAAAATGCCTTTAGCTAATTCTAGCTTTTATAACTCATGAACTGTCATGTCATGTGTTTTAAATAAATCTACTGTCTCCTTTCAAAACAATAATTTAAAAAAAAATCAAAGGCGTTAAATCATTGTCAACTAGTTTAATATTTTGGTCCCAAACTATTTTGATGGTCTTAAAGTAATAAATGTTGAGCTAGTTCTTGGCCCTGCTATATATTCTATTAGTTAAAAAGATGCTTAATCACATAATAAAAGAGAATATTAAACTGCCAACATTGCTTTTATATCTGCCAGAGGAAATTGTACTGATGAATTGGGAAAAAAGCATAAATGAAATTGTTTTGACATAGAAAAATGGTTGCATGATTTTCTTCATCAATCTAGTATGAAACAAGTTGCTCATTATAAAATTTTTTATGAGTTCCATTAGATCCATTATCTTCAAATGACACTTAGCTTTACCACAACAACCTAACAATAGAGGTTTGTCCACCAGAATCCTCAGAGCAAGAGGGAATTAATTGAGAGAGGCAGCGCTGCACCCAAAAGGACACTCTAAAATACAAAGTTGAATCTTTCTATATGACCACAACAAGGAATAAGCTCCTAAGAGGAAGACTTAATAAAAAAAGGCTTTTAAAAAAGGTATTTTGTTGATCTACAGTGAACATATTTGGGTTTGACAGTGACAAAAATAAGTAGAAAGAGGATTAAATCATTTGAAAATAATTAAGAAAAATTTAGATTAGCAGTTAAGTTAAAGACCTTCTAGCTCCACCAGAGGGCGCCATCATCCAGTGGGCGGAGCTCTCCTTGTGCTCTGTGTTCCAGCATTGTGTCAATAATAAGTGTTGCTGTGAAGAGAACAATAGTCAGACTGAATGTTGAACATCAGCTAGTTTCTCCTGCTGATTTAAACCTTGTTGGACAGATGGAACATTGGCTGTGGATTATTCTAGCTGCTCTTTTCTTTGGTAAGATAGAAAGCTCAACATGTTTCCTCTTCAAACACTTAAACACATTACTGAGCTCTACATGAAGAGCTTTAATGTTCATTCTACAGAAAATCAGAGCAGATCATTTCTGCTGCCATTTGTTACCTTGTAGAAACACCTGATATGGTTCAAAGTGACAATGATCAGAGAAAATGACATCTATTCTACATGGAATAGAAGTCTTTAAAGCTGCTGATTGTTCTCCTTTAATCAATCATCTTTATTGATTCATCTCTTCCTCTGCATGTTCTGTTCTTCCTCAGAGTGTAAAGGAGACTCAGTGACGCAGACAGAAGGACATGTTGCTGCTGCTGAAGGAGAATCTGTGACTCTGGGATGTATTTTTGAAACCACTGACACATATCCATATCTTTTCTGGTACCAGCAAAAGGAAGGCAGTTCTCCAACCTACATGCTGAAGCGTTACCCAGGAACTGCAGAGAATGATCCAAAGTTCAGCATAAACAGATTTAATGCTGATCTCAACACAGAGAATCAAAAGAAATCAGTAAATCTGACGATCCAGGATCTCCGTCTGTCTGACTCTGCTGTGTACTACTGTGCTCTGAGGCCCACAGTGACAGGAAACACCAGAACTCTGCACAAGAACCTGCAGAGCAAAGACAATATAGTACTGCACTATAACCACTAGAGGGCCTCATTTACTTAAACTATGTATAACTTTCTAGGATTTAGTGCACATCTTTACTTTTTGTTATGCTTTAATGATGATTATCAACATTGCACTGCTAGAAAGATGGAAATGGCTTCCCATCTCCCTTATGGGTCGGGTAGCCTCAATTAAAATGATGATGGTCTTACCCAGAATTAACTACCTATTTTCAATGATCCCAAAAAAAAACATCATCTGAATGGTTTAAATCTCTAGATTCCTCCATCTCTAAATCTCTTTGGAAGGACAAACCCCCTCATATCAGCTTAAAGACACTACAGAAAACTAAAAACAGAGGGGGACAGAGGTAGCAAAAGTACTCACTTTCCGTGACTTAGGTAAAAGTACAGATACTTGTGTTAAAAATATACTGTGTAAAAGTGGAGGTACTGATTAAACTTCTTTTACTCAAATGCAAAGTAACAAAGTACAGGCTTGTAGAATTTGTAAAGTATAAAGTAAAAGTGAAACCACTTTTCATGCCGTTGCCTACATTTTAAATGGATGATACCTTAGCCAGGACTAGATCTCCGTTGTGTTCATTTTTCAATCATCTCAAATTAGTCCATGCTACTATGCTCCACATAATGCCAGGAGTCCGCTACCGTGACAATTTGTGGCACCCACAATACGCGACAATCTGTCGATTCATCTTGTAGTGAAACTGCCGTCAATCCTGCAAGTTAGATTCCCATCCACCCACATTGGTTGCCGGCATGGTGGCGGTGAAAAATAATAACGGTAACTCCATTGAAATGACTTCAGAGAACTATGTGTGGGCGTTACCCAATTTTTTAAAAATAGTAAGGAGGGTCAATTACAGATATTTGTGGTAAAATGTAAGTTCGTAGCAGTATCCGATCCGTCCATAAAAATAAGCGCATAAGTAAAGTAAAAATATCCAGAAAAATCTATGTGAGTACAGTAGCAAAGTACCTAAATGAGAGTCTTTCCCATCCCAAAACTAATGTGTTAAAGGTTAGTAACACTATTTCTTGAGCAAATTATGCCTTACAATACATCTCTAAATGGATAAAACTCATAATCCCTTAGATGAGCCAATGGGATGCTACGCTGGGAGCAAGGAGCTATGCTGTAATATTGGCTTTGGATTTAAACATAAATCTAATCTTTGTCTATCTGAGTATTATGTTTCGGTTTTGTGTTAATCGTATGATATATAATGCGTAATCTAAAGAAAGAAAGAACTAAGATGCAGATTAAAATAACAGTCATCACGTATCCCCTGCAGTCATACAACCATCTGGAATAACCCTGACATTCTACAAAAAAATTATATGATAAACTTTCCGTACTGGAAGAATAAAGGTATTAACTATCTGGATCATTTATTTGAAGGTACGGAGTTTATCACATTTGCTAGATTAAATTTGCAATATGGCATTAACAAAAATAAATTCTTAGAATATGAGCAAATTAAAGATATAATTAGAAATAAATTTAAGCATATTGATGGAGGTTTACAAATTCCAACTAATATATCAGAGTTCCTAGAGTTAAACCCCCCAAACTACTGTCTAAGTTATACAGGACACTGACTAAACTGGA
>JAGKQL010000071.1:414301-430505 GCA_018398635.1 Cyprinodon brontotheroides | reverse complement strand
TTGAACCTATAAAACACTAGGTTCATTTATTGAAAAAGTACAGTTACCATGTCTCGCTTGGTTTGAAGTAAAAAAAAAATATAAAAATCCTCCTCCAATTCTGCTTAATCTCTCTCCCAGTTTCCTCCTCCTCTTTCATCTCTCCCTTTATTCTCCTCATCACTGCCAAGGCCAAGTTCCCTGCTGCTGCTGCGTGTCTGTTCTCTTCCTCGCGAAGACGGGCAGCAGCAGGGCTTGTCGCTCAGCTGCGGGCTGTGGTAATTGTATGTTACTTACTACCACAAGTATACGTTGAGGTATGCCCAGAAAAAACGTTATAGCCCCGCCTGTATTAGAGACCGCCATTATTTACCTCCTCTGACAGCTTAGACCGCCATTATTAGAGACCGCCGCTATTGGAATACAGGCCAATATTAGGAGAATTTACGGTATATTATTTGTATGAGAGATCAGCATAGATGCAGGTGTGACACATTATTTTTCCATTGTTTTACATATTTCTAAATGACATACAGAAAATAAATTAACCGTAAATCAAGGAAGAGGAATGGCTGTTGCTCATAGTGAAAGAAAGTTTTTAAACCGATTTAGTGTTTTCGCACAGTGCTCATTGTTTCAAGGGGTTTTGGAGCATCTGACCTTGCCTCTTTAACATGGAACCCAATGTAATCTAAAAAGACAAGCAGAGGTGACAAACCTTTATATTTGTTGTTCTCACTTTTTTGTGAATAAGCTACAGATATGAAATCACCCACAATCGAGGACGAGCAATAGCTGTCACTCAGACTGAAGAAACTTTTTTGAATTTTTGTTACGTTTTTTGTTCAGCGCTCATTTGTTCGGAAGGCTTTTTCCTTGTATAAAAGGATGTGGAGTTAAGGAACAAAAGTTTCTGCACCTTGGATTCTGTTTCAGTTATGCTTGTTGAAATGTCATCAACAAGGGGTGCCAGGTCCTTAGAGGTCAGTTTAAGCTGTTCTCTATGAACTAGCGCAGGGGTTGGCAGCTTTTCCTTTTTCCTTTTCTTTCTTCTTTAGTGCCCCCTTGCGGCTCCCTTTTTTATATGTTTATTTTAATATGGTGTGCAGGAGGTCAAACAGACATTTATTATGTTTTCCAATGTTGTAAACATTCGTATAATAAATTAAATTTAACAATAAATGTAAACATTTCTTTCAACGAAAATAAGCGTCATAGCCATGTCCCAGGCCATAGATCACAAAGGCAAAAAAGAAAGAGAGCACTGGTAATGTGAGATTACTGGGTTAGAGAGCTCTGCTCTGATGAATGTCAGTTCCTGCTTGGTTCCTCATGACTCATCAAACTCCTCTCAACAGAAGCATGTCCACCATTGATTCCTTTATTTTGTTTCTATCATTTCATGATCCTGACAAAACCTAAACCGCGGCGAAGTGGCTCCTCCCTAAACTCATGCTACTATGTGACATTTGCTCCAGGATAAAGATTTAATCATGAATGACTGTTATATATTTAAGCCCAGTTACTCCCTTTTTTATAGTGGGCTAATACACTTAGAGTCTGTGTTGCCAGATTTGGTTTTTTGGTGCATCATGGCTCTGTGAACAGTTTGGGTTGCCGGCCCCTGAATTACCGGCTTTGCAGCTGATCCTAGACTAAAGTAAATGGAGGAACAGCCTTATTCAAACACCTTGGACTTTAAACCATGGATGTTCACACAGGGCAATTTAATTTCATATCAAAGCATTTCCATCATAACAGAGTCTATTAACAATATAGCAGTGAAAAAGAGTGATTGAACAATTAAAAATAGATTCCTTATCATTGCTGGCTCAGACCCTATCCTTAACACACAACCCTACTAGATTTTCAAAGTAAGACTTCACAAAACAAATGCCTCTACTGTAATGATCTTGGCACTGCTGTCTGGTCTGATTACTCATTTCACTCACCTGTATAGCTCTGCCCTGTTTGCATCCCTGCTTATCTCATTCACCTGCTCTAGTCTCTATTCAACAGCCTTCAGACCATTCAACAGTTCCAGATTATTTTTGAGCTGTTCGTGAGAAGTTTTCTAGCATTCCTGGATTCTGTTTGCATGATCCTGACCCATTCTACCTCTAAGCCCGCTTGTCCCCATTTGCTTGACCTTTGCCAGGGATTTCATCACCTTTTTTGCCAAACTATTAAGACAATTCTGAGCTATGCTGGGGATCTTTGTGAGTCCATCCTCAGACGGAAGGTCCTACAGAAAGGAGCAATCAAGAGATGCAGACCAATCTCTGCGTACTATGTAAGTGAAAACCTACCAAATGGTCCAGTCAATTGCCATGGTTTGAATAGGCTGTTCCGCTCCTTCGAGCACCACTGTGCTCTCTCTGCTTTTTGTTGTTTTTGGTTTTCAGACAACAGTGTTCACATCCAGGAAAAAGATTTAAAGGTTCTGTAGGCCCGGTTGTCTGCTTTGATGTACCAGTGAGCCATCAGAGAGCCAAACCAATGCTACAAACCACCAGAGGGCCCTGGCAACTGAATACTGGTGGGGTCAGAAGGTTTGACTCTCCACCAAACAGTGGTGTCAAAAGTTCACACATTTGTTACTTAAGTAGAAATATAGATATTCTGCAAAGTTTAAAAATACTCCGGTAAAAGTTGAATTCATCAGATTGACCTCTTTACTCAAGTAAAAGTAGAAAAGTATGTGCTCCAGAAAACTACCTAAAGTGTAAAAGTATAAAATAACCTTTTGAAAAAAAACAGCCAGATGCCACTATATGAATTGAAAGCAACATTTTCGGACTATTTTGAAAAATTCTTTGAGATAGGGCCAAGTAGATGAGGGAGGTCTTGTTGGTCTCCTCCGTCTCCGATACGCTCTCGCCTGTGTCCGACCTTTCAGACATTTCAACATCTTTTTCTGAATCCTACATTGTAGCATGGCATAGACACCATCTGTTAGCAACTGCAAGAACAGTTTGATCTCTAGCTTTTCTGATGATTTCCTTTTGCTAACCAATCCTTGTTTATGCATCCTACCTCATCCATCGACTACTAGTTTTCACTAGATGATGATGGAGCCAATGATTTGCAGTGGATGGTTAAACACATGAGGGAAGCAAATATTTATAAACATTAAACCGAAGCCAAGAGTAACTAATAACATTTTGTTTTAAAAAAAGTAAGGAATAGAAAGTACAGATACTTGTGTGAAAATGTAAATTCGAGTTGAAGTTGGAAGTAGGAAGAACAAACATAAGTAATGCACTAAAGTAAAGATACCTAAAAAGTGTACTTAAGTACAGTAAAAAAGTATTTGTACTTCAGATGACTTGACACCTCTTCCACCAAATACCTGTCCTTTAGGGTGGAAAGCAGGAAGCTGGCACCTCGGTTCATCAGGCCATTTCCTATTACTAAGGTGGTGAATATGGTGGCTGTCTGCCTCCAGCTCCCCCATTCTATGAGGATTCACCCCACTTATCATGTGTCCCGGGTCAAAACCTTTGTAGAATACAGGTTCCTCCAAAGAAAGTGGTCAGATCGCATCTGAGTTCATCTGAACTCATCAGGAAGGGACCAGGAAAAGATACAACAAGAAACATCAGAACACAGGGCTGAATAATCCCCTATGATCTGTTAATTGACACACAGGCTACCTGATGTGTTAAGGACAGGCTGTTCTCCAGGTAATGTCTGTATGAGGGGCCAACAACAGAAAGACTTTTGGTTATTTATTTACACAACATAAATGTTAAGGAAAAATGTGTTGCATCCTCATGAAAGATTAACATATTTTTTGGCATTTGAGTGTTTGAGTAGTTTCTTAACACAAAAGAACTTGCAATTGTTAAGCTTGGTTTATGTTCAGTAACCAGGTCTTCTGTGTGTGTCGCAGTTAAACCAGAAGTATGCCCCCAAATGCATCTACCCTGGTTCCACAGACAGTCTGGTGCACATCCCTAAAATTCATGGGTTCGATATGGATGAATACTGTTTGAATACGGCCAAGCGGTGAGGAAGTGGAAAACTAGTGAATAAGTTTGTGTTAGGCATACACACATAGCGCGAGACCTCGCCCAAAGTTTAAGTATAAATCAAAAATAAGTATAGGGATACCTAAAAAAAAACTAATCTCGCGACACACTTTAATCGGGTTTCTAACCAGCCTTTAGCATGACACACATGATGGTTGATGGTAAGTATTGACAGATAACTGTATCGGAGAATGGTCCAGACCAATGTTCCTGTTTCAATTCTTACCTCTGCAGCTTTTATCGTAATCTGCCTATGTTGTTGTGTTTTATGTGTCCAAACTCTGATGATCGGGTTACTGATATTAAACCTCTGCCTTGTGAAATATTTGCTTTGACTGACCCTGATTCTCAAGAGCTGAACTTGTCATCTGTGTGAAACATCTCTATGTTAATGAAAACACTTTACATTGAGATTTGTTTACTAGCGAGAAGGGAGATTTGTAAGTTTATCAAAATAACTGAAAATATCGGAAAAAATGGATTTAGGAATAGAGTGTTTATTGGCCAAAGCTGTGAAAGTAGGAAAAGTTTTATCTATATTTTGTCTAAAAAAAACAATTTTTTAAGTGGTCTCAGGAGTACATGTCTAAACTAGTTCTCAAGGAGTAAAATGTCCCTAATGACTCTGTCATGATTGGTTACTGAGTAAGCCCAATATGCAGAACAGCAAACGGAAGCTGATGAAAAGTTTAACAAGGTTTATTGATACACAAGCACATGAATATTTCAACTGGAACTGGTTCAGGCCTAGGGGCAGGTTCACTGGAGTCTGCAGAGATGATAGTTCAGTTAGCTCAGGGACAGATGAGTTATGAGACTTTGAGTTAGCTGAAGAATACCTTGAAGGAGTCCGTAGTTTCTTGATTGAGTGTTACTGTAGGTCCCCAGACTGCTGTTAAGTTCAGAAGAACCAATAACTGCGCCAGCTGCCTACTTGACCATGAGACAGACCTGATTAGTTTCCAGCTTCTAACCAAGAGCCGCATGGGAATCCAGAGAAGAAAGTCTTCAGGTTTGGCTCACCAGGTAGGCTCGCAGTTAAGCTCATCCAGAGCTTCAAGGAGAGAGACAGGATTCCTCGTGGGAGTAAAAACAAGGAAGTGCTAGGACATATCTTAACCAGAGATAAAGATTCTCAGGTTTACCAGGCTCAAAAGCACCAAACCAGATCAACACCGGCGCTGGAGAGGCAAGGTCTGAAGGCAGGTTATATAGAGGTGGATCCTCGGATGATGAGATGGGCCACAGGTGTGTTGGTTGATGGTAAGTATTGACAGATAACTGTATCGGAGAATGGTCCAGACCAATGTTCCTGTTTCAATTCTTACCTCTGCAGCTTTTATCGTAATCTGCCTATGTTGTTGTGTTTTATGTGTCCAAACTCTGATGATCGGGTTACTGATATTAAACCTCTGCCTTGTGAAATATTTGCTTTGACTGACCCTGATTCTCAAGAGCTGAACTTGTCATCTGTGTGAAACATCTCTATGTTAAGGTTTTAAAAGTTTGCATTGAGATGGATCAGGCTTGTCACATTTAGGAGCGCAGGTTAATCATTGAACTTCTAATTTTTACACAGGAAGGAGTCAATTCTTCGATTGTTTTGACATTTTCTCTTTCCAGGGAAAACATAAAAGGGTAACAGATGATGATGAGAGGTCAAAATGATAATATTGTGTTTTTTTTACATTCTCAGCAAATATATCTTTCATTATTAAAAGCATCATAATGGGGAACACAGTTTAATGTATCCCTGCCAACTGATGTGACGTTAGCCAAACTCTGGAATGTGATTCCAGGGGTCCTTTTAAAGAGGTGAGTTTAACAAACTCAGATTTAAATCCTCAACTCTAAATTCATCTATTTTAAGGTCAGGAACTCTGGGGTCTCAGTTTCACAATGTCTGCTTTGAATTAGTTCAATCAACCGTAAGTAGGTTCACTCAGAGTTGAACATGTGTTATTTTTTGATCATGCACATCTGCTTGCTTTTTATTCCAAAAAATGTATAATATTACAGCAGCAAATTCTCAAAGTTTTTCAAAAACCTATTAAAAAGCTCCAAATGAGGCTTCAGATCATACAGCGACAATTGTACTGTAATTGTTTTACAGGCAGAATTAGCATTTGCTGACCCTTGTCCTTTAACTACTGATGGATATACAGGAATACAGTCATACAAGGGTTCAACTGCTCTGGAGATAGCACGGGATGCAATTTTTGACAATTTACTGTACTTAATTATTTTTTTTTTTTTTTTCAAAATTCAATGTATAACAAGAATGCATAAATACCTGCATTTGATTGAGTGTTAAATTCTGTTTAAAGTAACAGATCATTAAAAATGTCTCCAGACCTTTACTGGTTGATGATTTGCTTTTATTCGGACCAGCTGATTTTTAATTGGTTACCCTGGTTTACATGTTTATAAATATTTTATTTCCCGTCATGTGCTCCATCCAATGCAGATCATTGGCTCCATCCACATCCAGTGAAAACTAGTGTGATTGGATGAGTCATAGAACTCAAACACTCATTGGTTAGCTAAAAGGAAATCATCAGAAGCAAGCAGGTGTTATTCAAACTGCTAACATGAATTGTCTATGCCATGCTACAATGTTGGATTCAGAAAAAGATGTTGAAATGTCTGGAAGGTCGGACACAGGCGAGGGCGTATCGTGCAGAGACAGGAGACCAACAAGACCCTCCTCATCCTTGGCCCTATCTCAAAAGAATTTTAAAAATTAGTCCAAAAAATTTAGTTTTCAATTCATATAGTGGCATCCGGCTGTTTTTACTAAAGGTTATTTTACACTTTTACTTTAAAGTAGTTTTGGAGCACATACTTTTTCACTTTTACTTTGAGTAAAAAGAGGTCAAGTTGATACTTCAACTTTTACCAGAGTGTTTTTAAACTGCAGTATCTATACTTCTACTTTTGACACCACTGGAAATGGAGAATGTGTTTAAAAGACAGAAAAACACCACTACAGCTGCACACAGAGAGGGCGATGGCAAAGGAGAAGATTGTTGTTCGAGGTAATGTGTAAGTTTCTATGAAGCCCCCTATGGCATGTCATTTTTACATTTAGTATAAGCCCTTTCCTCTGTTGTTACAGTTTTAGATCATTAAAATAGGATTTCTTCTGATGAAAAACACGTTTCTAGAATAAACCGTAATAATTTATTTTCTAACTGACATTTTTGCAGTAAAAACTGAATTTCAGAAATAAAAAAAAACTTTTATATACCTGGAAATCTTTACACGTTAAATGGCTGAAATACATTACTCATAGTCAAAATAATACAAATGCAATAAGAACAATAAAAATTAATTTCTAGACATCCAGAATGTTTATTCTAGATATGAAGAATGCCATTTTGTTTGAAATGTTCATTTTGACAATAAAAATTGTTTTTTTCAGATATCTGGAATACATATTCAGTAAAACTAATACGTATCATTAGTTTCACTGATAATATATCAGTACAATTAAGCATTAAAGGCTGCAATCAAGCTATCATCTTCAATGTCAGCATGGATTTTAAAATCCTCCCACTATGATGACGCTAATTCAGATTCTCATCCAAAAATTCAGAGTAAGGACCTATTGGATGATACAAAGTTACGAAAAGAAGAGGTTTTGCGGCTTTGCAATTTATATCAGGGAAACTAAAGGCTATATATTAAAAAGAGTTTTAATTATTAACCGTCTTTGGAGTGATCAGAAAGTCAGACCGAAAGATTGTTGCTACTCCTCTTCCTCGTCCCGAATATCTGGGTAAGTGAAATTTTAAATAACTAGAAGGAGTTGCCTCATTTATGCTCACACAATCCTCTTGCTGCAGCCAAGTTTCTGTAAGGCAACAAAAATGAATGTGATTATCACAAATCAATTAAATAACTAGCAAACTTTTTCAAGAAAGATGTATTATGTTAAATAATCCACATTTAATCGTTTTAACCTTTATCTCAATTGGAGTTATTGTTATTTTAACTTTAATTTTAGATTATCATAATTTACTCCTTTGGGATTATTTTCTAAGTTATTTGTTTGTGGTCGTGGGCAAGACACTGTCTGGATGGAGTAAAAAGTGGGTAACAGTAGAGAAGCTGCAGAGAGGTGTGTTAAACTAAGAATCTGCTTCCTGGTCTGCACCCTGAGCTGTCAGTGTTTTGGAGTAAACCATCTCTAACAGTTAAGAAGAGGCACATACTGTAAAATTAAGGCACAACTCTAAACTATCACAATATAATCAAGACCATGCAGGGCTCCTCTGTTATTTCTGCGTATAAAGTGCCTTTTATTTTCCCTTTACAATATCATTTCAATTACCTCAAGACAGTTATTTTCCCTAGATGGGAACCAGTGTAAAAGAATATTTAGTCTTTGTTAAGATGGCTGTTTTTAATCCTTTATTCATCCAGGATAAGTTATTTTGGATGGATTACCACTGTTTACTAAGAATAATTAGATCAATTTAAAAAGAAGCATAAAGAGATCATGAGAAATTGATCCAGCCGGCTAAAATCACCTAAAAGAAGGCTTATAATCAGGTATTTAAAACACAGTATTCCACCATATTATGATGATAGCTGCTATTCATTTTGCTTGCTATAAATAATATCCAAGAAAACTAGTTTCTACTGCCCACCCCTCCCAATGACAAGCAACTAGAAGCCTCATATTTACATCGTTTAACTCAGTATTGCAGATCCACCAGAGGGCGCCATGGCTTAATCCAGTAGGCGGAGCTCTCCTTGTGCTCTGTGTTCCAGCATTGTGTCAATAATAAGTGTTGCTGTGAAGAGAACAATAGTCAGACTGAATGTTGAACATCAGCTAGTTTCTCCTGCTGATTTAAACCTTGTTGGACAGATGGAACATTGGCTGTGGATTATTCTAGCTGCTCTTTTCTTTGGTAAGATAGAAAGCTCAACATGTTTCCTCTTCAAACACTTGAACACATTACTGAGCTCTACATGAAGAGCTTTAATGTTCATTCTACAGAAAATCAGAGCAGATCATTTCTGCTGCCATTTGTTACCTTGTAGAAACACCTGATATGGTTCAAAGTGACAATGATCAGAGAAAATGACATCTATTCTACATGGAATAGAAGTCTTTAAAGCTGCTGATTGTTCTCCTTTAATCAATCATCTTTATTGATTCATCTCTTCCTCTGCATGTTCTGTTCTTCCTCAGAGTGTAAAGGAGACTCAGTGACGCAGACAGAAGGACATGTTGCTGCTGCTGAAGGAGAATCTGTGACTCTGGGATGTAGTTTTTGAGACCATTTCTACAAATTATGCTCTGTTTTGGTATAAACAACAAGGGCAAGGTGTTCCAAAGTACATGCTCAAGGAATATATTAAAATAAGTGACAATGCTCCAGAGTTCAATAGAAACCGGATTTATTGCTCAGGTCAATAAATCAGCCTTCGATCTGACGATCCAGGATCTCCGTCTGTCAGACTCTGCTGTGTACTACTGTGCTCTGCGGCCCACAGTGACAGGAAACACCAGAACTCTGTACAAGAACCTGCAAAAAAGGACAAAACAATGCATCCTAACATCCACTAGGGGGCCTCCTAAAGCAGGCTTTAAGAACATGTAATAAAGATGGTTATGGGGGGTGTCAAGTGCCATTATAAAGTAAATTACTTATGAAATAACCATTTAGATTTGTCACTTAAATTGAGTAGTGAATTTATTTTTAATGTATGTAATTATTTTTAATGGCACAAGTTTAAATGTTTTGATTTCATTTTAAGAACTGAATATCACTGTTTAATTGTTTAATACATAATTTCATGTCCCTGTAATAGACCTTTTTCACACTTCCGGGTTTTAAAGCGGATGTGGGGTTTGACAACTTCCGATGGCTATAGCGTTAGCATAAAAGTCTAAGAAAATGTTTCTGTCAAGGAAAACACTTTGATTGCAGAGAGTCATTGATTTGCAGGAAATGCGCCACCTGGATAAGCTTGTAGCAATAAAGTAATAATAACCAGGATACAACGAAACATAAAACAAAATATGATCAATAAACGAAAAAAATGTTAGAATAAGCTCTAAGTAGTCCAGAAGTCGTACGTGAAAGTTCTTCAGCCGTCAAACATGAACAGGAACTCGAACCAACGAACAAGCGGCTTTCTGACTGTTTCAAACCTGCAGCTTGTGCACGGTTCCTCATTTTGCTTCATGGATCTGAAGCATCTAGCTCTGACAACTACCTGTCCCTCGACAATATTTGACACTACAGGCATGCAGAAGTAAAGCATAGTTTCAACATCAAGCATCATCTAGAATCTCAGAACTAACATAACATTCTAGCATGCTGTTTTCCACAAACTGTAGTGGCAAACAAATTTCAGGAAATGTCCAAAATATAACTGAAAAGTTTAAACTATGTCCGTCTCAATATTCCACATAATTTTAGATACTAAGTTAGGCTTCATTACGATGTTTGTGTAGCTCATATCTTGCAGCTAGCGGTTGCTTCGCTAAGCTTACGTCTTTTCTTACCTTGATAGCTGTGGATATATTCTTAGGTGGAAGAACTTTGTATCCTTTCTGAATTTGTTGGTGGGGATTCGCGCGGCGATTTCCTCGCATCCTTGAAAAAAGTGTTGTTGGCAAACTAAAGTAGGATGACGAAAAGCACCGGAGGAGAGACATTTACAGGAAGTGCTCCAGCCCTTTCAGACGCAGCTTCCGGTTGTCGTGAAAAAGGTCTATTGAGCAAACATGAAATGATTTAAATTATCATACATCAATAAAAGTCATGAGGCAGGACTAGGGCTGCTTCCATAGCAACCCTGACACCGGATTGCCTGCTTCACCATAAACATACATAAAACTTTTCCTGTATTTTATTTTGTTTAATGTTTTTACTTACTAGTCAATATTTATGGTGAAAAAAGTTAAGTTTCTTTTGAGTTTTCATTGGTTTTATTTCCATTTTGTGGTGTTCTAGTTGTTTTTGGTTGTATTTGAGTTCTTATGTATTTCTTGTTTACCCTCTGTTGCCCTCTTGTGTCAGTCTCCTTCTGTTAGCTCCCTTCTGGTTTCTTCTGGGGTGATGCTGAGAAGCTAGTCCATACATTTGTTACTTCAATCCTGGACTATTGTAATTCTTTACTATCAGGAAGTCCACAAACTGTAGTTAAAAGCCTTCAGCTGATCCAAAATGCTGCAACCAGAGTTCTGATGAAAATGAAAAGAGATCATATCTCTATCCTGGCTTCTCTTCATTGTGGCTTCCTGTTAAGTTCAGAATAAATTTAAAATCACTCCTTCTCACGCATAAAGCCTTACCGTGAGCCCTGAGCTCAACATCTGATATCCGGGGATCTGATTTGTTCATTATGTTCCCTAACCAGGCACTTCGCTCTCTCTCAATCTGCAGGTTTACTAGTGGTTCCTAGAATTTCTAAGAATAGAATAGGAGGCAGATCTTTTTAGTTATCAGGCTCCCTCTCCTGTGGGCTCAACTACAGTTTTTAGTCCCTTGAGGAGCGAAGACTCCCTGTCTACTTTGCAAGGCTGAGCTTAAACTTTCCTTTTGATACAAGCTTCTAGTTACAGTGGCTCAGGTTGTATCCTGAGCTATCTCTATAGTTCTGCTGCTATAGGCTTAGACTGCTGGAGGACATAAGAATTTACTTTTCATCATTCTGCTTCATTCTATCTCTTATTCCACTCCCCACTCTGCAGAATCTGTTAGTTCAATCTCTAACATTCTGCTCTCTCTGCTTTTCTCTCATAGTAGCTTCATCTGGTCTGTTCCTGTTTGGCTGTGACTCCATCCTGGAGAAATATCAGCTGTGCTGCTGCCATCAACACCTTTGTTTCTAGATGCTGGAGCTTGGCCTGTTTTCCAGTGTAGTCCTGTTCATCTCTGACTGCTGACTAACTGGATGTGCTCTCTTCATCCTCTGACATGGGAGCTGGCTCGGAGCTCGTCTTAGCCTGGATTGTGTGTTTCCTGGATGGGGTCGACAGCTTCACAGTTGCCTTTTGCTCTCTGCTTCTGTCTCCCCTTGAACCCCAGTGGGCCTGTTAAAAAAGGAATTTTAGGGAGCTTGATCAAAAGGTTCGAGGGAACAATGTGAGCTTCTTGCGGAACATCTCACTGTGGAGAGGAGGCTGATATTGACATGGTAGCGCACTGGCATTAGAGATAAGAGAGTCTTCCTGAACTTCCCCAAACTATGAAGACTGCCTTTGAGCTTCTCACATACCTCTCACAAAATGAGATGTTTGAGCTTTACCCAAATCTTTGGGTAGCTCTCAGGATAGCCTGCACTCTGCCTGTGACAGTTGCCTCAGCAGAGAGGAGCTTTTCCAAGCTCAAATTAATAAAATCATACTTGAGATCATCAATGGCCCAGGAAAAAGTGGACTTGCAGTCATTATTATGAATTACAAAGTTGGCCAAACATTACCATAAAATTATGTCATCAGTGACTTTGCCTTCAGAAAAGCTAGGAAGGACTAATTTTGGTCATTAGTTGTACAATTGTCACTGTGGAACCCTTGCTGTTGTTATGTTTGCTTTCATTATTGTAGTAATCGTAGTTGTGGTAGTAGCAATTGTGCTAGTAGTAGTTGTATTAGAAGTAGTGGCTTTAGTGGTCTTTAGCGGTAGTAGTGGCAGTGGTAGTAGTGGTAGGAGTGGTTGTAATAGTTGTAGCATTGGTAGTAGTGGTAGTGGTGGTGGTCCTTAGTTGTAGTATTAGTAGTGGCAGCAGTAGTGGTTGGGGTGGAAGTAGTAGTAGTGGTAGTAGCAGTGTTGGGCAAGCTACTTGTCCAGTGTAGTGAGCTAAGCTATCAGTTACTCAACAATAAATTAGTACTTACTTCAGTTTTTATTTTAATATGCTGATCATAAAGCAATGTTTACACTGTGTTATGTCATTGGCTGATCTTTAATAAATGTTTTAACCAGTGTATCAGACTCATTTTGAATTGATATTAGGTTGGTAAAACGTTAAGTAGCTTCTGATGTAGTTAAGCTACTGTTAAAACATTAGTGTAACTTAGCTTGCTATAATTCTTTAGGTGGTAGCTTTTGTGTAGTGAAGCTTAATTTGACTGATAGCTTAGCTCACTACACTGGACAAGTAGCTTGCCTAACACTGGCCGTGCGTACACTGTGCAGTTTTTTTTTTGCCCTTTTTGGGGCAATTTTCCAGGCGTGCAAGAATTTTCAGATCGGGCCGACTCTAAGCCTGATAGTGCGTGGTGTAGTGTACAGGGGTTTACGAGGGGCGATCAGCCCCCCACGACCACCTCCCGGAATTGTGAGGTCGGGAGAAAATCAAACAAGTTTGATTTTCTACTGACCGTCGTGGGCAAATCGCTCAGTGGGAACGATCAAACAAGGAATCTTCTTTTTCTTTTTCATCTCAGATGCAAACACAAAATCATGGCGGGGGTGCGGAGGAAATGGGATTCTTTCTGTAAAAATGACAGACTGTAGTAGCCGCGTTTGCTCAGCCTTGTCTTTGTCCAAATACGTTGCCACCTTTTCTTTTTAGGGCTTTCAGCACAAAATTGCACAAACTGCCAAAGCAGCGCGTTTCACTCTAGTGAGCTTCATATTCTCCTTCTATTTGTTTGGCTTCCGGATAGACGAGTCCGAGCAGGCATCCAGGATCCCATGGCATCCTGAAGAATGACACTGGCTGTGTATTGTACACAGGCCTTTCTCTCTCTGCCTTTTTTGATCATTTTAAATATTGCGAATAGTTCTGTAAAGCAATTTTTAAGATGGACATAATGGATCAAACATTGATGACCATGTTGAAACTTAAGTTAAACCTACTCCAGGGTGATCTTGTGGAATATTTTTATGTATCCCAGGGGTTAGTGACCCGGATCATCTCCTACTGGATCCACAAAATGGAGGAGAACATGAGGATCTACATTCCTTGGCTGCCACAGGAGACAATCCCTCAAAACATTCCCCAATACCACCTGCATCATTGACTGCACTGAAACCACCCTTCGGAAACCACATAATCTTGACTCCAGAGGGGAATCATACAGCTACTATTACTCAAGTAATACTATTAAGTGTTTAGTTGCAGACTTGTGGACTTGTTTGTTCATTTCTCCTGCTTATGGAGGAAGGTGTAGTGACACGTTCACCACTCAAGAGTCTGGGTTCCTGGAGTATCTTTGTCCTGGTGATGAAGTAATGGCAGACAGAGGTTTTTCCTTCAGAGATTTGCTCTTTTGAGAGAAGAGTTAACCTAGTTCTTCCTGCATTCAATCATAACGGTGAACAGTTGTCGGATGAGGATGTAACTGCCACAAGGAGGATTGCAAATGTCTGCATACATGTAGAAAGAGTGATCAGGAGGCTCAAAGTTTTCACAATTATCTCCCAGAGAGAACCAATCAACTTGGCACACAAAATGGACAACATCCTGAGAATCTGTGCAGCCTTTATAAACATGCAGGGTGAAATTATTCACGATTGAGCATTCAGGTTTTGGTTATACAAAAAAGATCCTGATTTCCACTGAAACTTAACCCTTTAAAGCCCGATCCAAGAATAAAACAAAACAGAAAATTACTTTTTTTTTTTGGTTTGAATTCCTTATTTGGCCTTTTAACAAAATATGTAAAAAGAAAAAACAGAAATACATTTTTGATATTAATAATTTATTACTATGCGATAAGTCGAGATAATTTTTTGTGTAGTCTTCTGCCCTCTGTTATCAGGTATATCTGATTGTGTACTATGGGATTTTGAGCAAAGTTTTTACCATTAAATTATGCAAAAGGTGTCAGATGCAAAACATTTCAGAAACATTTTCTTTAACATGTTATTTTTACGTGCATTTATTTTTCCAGGTATATATTGTGCACTACTGATTAATTATAATACACAAAAATGTGTTTATGCTTATTGTTAGACTGTTTAAAAGTTTACAGATACAAAAAACTTGTCCAACTTCAATCTGTATTAATAAATTGTTCCATCCATTGTAATTGCCAATGGAATTTGTGCGTAGTTAATTTGATCAGGTGGATGTTGTTTTAACTAGATGTAAAGAACTATAGTTATCTTATGTGCATAGACAAGCAAGAAGATACAGTATTTCACAAATCAATTATATTATCTCAGATCATTTGTTTTCATCAAATTTAATTACAATTCAATTTAAAATGGCAATGCATTACTAAATTTAGACATTTCACTCATGGAAATATAGTATTATAAGCAGATATTATTATTATACTCTAATTATAAAAAGAAAAACACCAAGGAACTGGCCTAACAAAGGGTCGGCAGAACAGTTAAAAGTTGGGTATCATCACATATCAGCACAGAAACAGGAAAGGTATTTGTAAATAAATATAACTTAAATTATAAGTTAATTAAATATAACTAAATATAACTTAAATAATGACATAGACCTCTCTACAGCGTTCCAGCTACATGAGAGGGAAAGCAAGATTTTTTATAAAATAATGACCATCTGCCCTATTTACAAGGGGGCAAATATAACTCAAGCGACCTCTCCTCTCTCTCGTCTCTCCTCCTCTGCACAGCAGCTGCAGCAGAGGAGCGGAGCAGAGACAGCATCGTGAGACATATTTATTCTACAAAACAGACACCGTAACCACTGCAAGACAGACAGTGAGCTACAACCGTAGTTTCCTCAAAACGAGTCTCCTATCATGCTGGGAGTATTACATTGGACCCTATGCAGAGCTCGACCCTCTGCACATGCTTAAGGACCATCTGCAAGTTGCAAAATAATCAGAGAGAAATATTCAAAAGCGTCACCAAGGAGAGGTGGATTATTGTCAAATTCATGTCATGTGTATCTCATCTCGTGTCTTTCAAACCACATTAATTGGCTTCGAAAAAATTACTTTTTTGAGGATTTTCCCAAAGCTTAAATGAAAATTGGCACCTCTATTTTATTATCAGAATAATTGTAAAATGAGAATTGACTACACTATAGATCATTGTAGTGCCACCAAACTTGTAGCACACATAGATAACCCCATCCAGTTCTTCTTACTTTCAGAATATTTGCTAAGCTTTATTTTTGGGAGTTTTTCATTGTTATCATAAGCGGGCCAGGTGTGCAATCTCTGCAACAGGAACCACAGCACTGAGCGTTGTGTGCACTGCACAAAGTATACCTGTCACACATGCAGG
>JAGKQL010000071.1:400548-413801 GCA_018398635.1 Cyprinodon brontotheroides | reverse complement strand
CAGTCTTCTCTACTTCTGAACCTGAGCCAATGTAGAACTGAGTCAAGGTGGAGGTTTCTACTCTTGGACTGTGGCCCAAGTTCCTCTTTTTTGGTGAAAGCAAAAAATCCTTTCATTTGGGAATCAAGGTCAAAGGGTTTGGATGAAGAGTGGTCAGAAACAGAACATAAGCCACTTGAGGTTTAATGTGAAATATCCAGTCAGTCATGATTTAGGGTGCAATGTCCCATGCAGGTGTTGGTATAGACTGCTTTCATAAACCCAAGGTCTAGCGCAATTTTTGCAGGACTGTCATTCCTTGTCCTGAATATCTGTATAGAAATGCAGCTTTCATCTTCCAGCAGGACGTGGCCCTGCCCATACTGCCAGAAGCACCACAACCTGGTTTAATGCCCATCACAATATTTGACTGGACAGCCAAGTCGATAGAACCAAACCCCATTGAGAATCTATGGAGTATTCTTAAGAATCAATGCTGAAAGCATCAAGGATATCTGGGCTTCTATAACTCCCAGTTAATGCCACAGGCTGATTGGCTCAATGCCATGGTGCATCAAGGCAGTTATTAAGGCAATGGGACTCCCAACAGAATATTGAAGATTCACATATAGGTCTAGTTTATAAAGAACCATATTTCATATGATTTTTTTTTTTCTGGAAGCTCAATTTAAAGTAGACAAATAAAAAGAATATTTAAGTTATGCAACATTAATATATAATCTATGAAATTCTATTCAATTATAGAAAAATAACAAATTATAAAAATATAAAAAAAATTTCCATGATATTCTATCCTTTTGAAAAGGGTCTGTATATTCTTGATTTCCAAAATCACTCATGTGGCAAAGCACACACTCAACATCTGAAATGTCAGCACTTATATCATCAATACAAGCCTCAATACTTTTGCACCCTGTACACATCCAAAACTTGAGGACTCTTTCTCTAAAAAAAACCTGTTCCGCCTTAAAACCCCACCGCTTCACTCAAGCCACCACATTCGGCATGCTGTCCTCCCCTTCCTGGCATCTAACACATCTCATCTACATCTGCCTCCTGTGCTCCTGGGAAGTCCTGTAAAAAATCACCTATCACATATTTATTGGACATTTTTAGTGCTATATAGTCTAGTGATTGAACAATACAGTTTTGTTAATGCAATACCAATTATTGTGACATCGGTCAACTTGATCTCTTACATTTCCTGCTAATTTTTTAGGCTATTTCTCTCTGATACAGATGTTTCTCTCTCGATTAAACAAACAAAAAATAAAAATCCAAAAGATTCTGTCATTCATGATTGGTTCTAATCAAACCCACATGCAGGAACACTAAACAGGAGACAGATGAAAAGTTTAACAGAGTTTATTAAATGTTTGCACAAAATAAGACTGCGATTCAGGAAGCAGGTCGGGCTGGATTCTCGGGGAAAAATCTGCAGAGATGACAGTTTAGTTAACCAGATGGATAGGAAGCGTTGTTTAGTTTTTCAAGATTTGTTGCAGACTATACCTTGGAGAGTTTCAGGCTTTCTATAAAGGGGAACGGTTGGAATCCCAGAGACTGTTAGCTTGACAGAAGTGCTCAGCTTGAAGTGCAGCCCAACAAACTCTTGACTGTTCGATCAGACGCTGGTTGAGAGGATTTGGCTCTCGCTTCCGAGAGCTTTTGGCCTGTAGTCGGATTCAAAAGTGAGATCTTCAGGTTTACGGCTCTATAGGGCAGGCAGGCAGTTTCAGGGTTAAAGCTCTCCCAGAGCTTCACACAAGAAGACAGGGACTTCCTAAGGGCGACAAGACAAAGGCTTCAGTTAGAATTTCTAGGATTTTCTCTGGAGGCCAAAATCCAAATGATGAAGGCTCAGGTTAGTAGCTTACAGCTAACACTCTTGTCGAACGACTACGGTAAATTAAATCTGCTTAAGTAGAGGGTCACTCTAATGGGCTGACCGAGGCTCCAGGTGAGCTGTGGTGAGCTCCAGCCCAGAACCAACCGCACTCTGCTGGTAAGGGAAGGGCGGAACAACTCCAGAGATCTAACGAATGGCAGATAGTAGAGAGCGATGTTTGTGTATTTAATGATAATAGAAAAAACACAAATAACCACTGGTAGCATTTTTTGGGAATATCTATCAACAGATGTCTACATTCACTTAATAAAAAAAGACACATTGGTGTGTATGTGGTATGTGGAAAAAACTTAAAAACTTTGGGTCTGTTAAGATTACAAAAAAAATGCAAATTAATACTAGACTATGAGGAAATAATGTTGTGGGGATACAGAGAGATAAAAAGAAGTAACTCTAGTCTCCCAACTGTAGGGAAATATAAGGCATAAATCACTGGATGAAGAATTAAAGTGGACCAATGAGAAGACTAAGCTGGAACGGGCAGCATTTTGGGAGCTGCTCCTATGGAAGGGAACACCGTCCCTCTGGCTTGGCCTAGATATTCAGATGTCATTACCTCTATAAAAGCTTGTGAACTGCTGAGATTAGGAAGCCCTCTGAGGACTCAACTTTTTGGGGCCAAATACATCGTCCTTTGTGCTGCTGAAAGGACCAAACATGCAGTTAGGTATTAAAGTGTTCTTCACATTAACAATTAGGAAACAGGTTCTGTCCCAGAGATTAACATGTTTGAGTCCAAATTATTCAAATAAACTCCAGAAGAAAAAGCAAAATAGTTTTTAGGATTCTGGTTGGTGTGGTCACTGTGACAGCAGACTTAAGGGGAAGAAGCTACTGAACACCTTGTGACCTACAAATGGATGTTTGGGGTCCTCTAGTGGATGTTTTGAAGTATTGCAGTTTCTTGTACAGAGTTCTGGGGTTTCCTGTCACTGTGGGCGCCACAGCACAGTAGTACACAGCAGAATCTGACAGTGCAGCAGAGGAGATCAGCAGCTTCGATTGTTTCACCGTTTTGTTGATGTACACCGAAAACTCTGAACCAGTTGGATGAATCAGTCCTGCCTCTGTGATGTAGAGCAGGAACTCTGGTCTGGATCTCTGCTGCTGTCGGTACCACTGGATATTGTAGATAGAACCAGTATATTCACAGCTCAAACTGGTGCTTCTTCCCTCTGAAACAGCTTGTTCCCTCTGTTCCTGTTTGATGGTGTTCATGGAGCCCATGGCTGTAAAAGGAGTCATTAATGTCAGTTAGTCTGCAGGAGATTCAAACATGAAGAGACTCAGCAGAGGTTCTTCTCTCTGTGTTCCTCATGTGATCACAATAAGGTTCATAGAGAAAATCAGAGCAAAGCTTTTCTCTGTGCTCTAACACTCACCTATGCAGAGAGAGAAAAGCAGCAAGAAGTAAAGTAACATGTTTTCAGGTAGAGTCAGACAGCAGAGGAACAAAGTTGTTCCACTGCAGCAGAATAAAGACTAAGAAGCTTCTCTGGTGCACAGACCTTCTCCTCAACATCAAGCTGCTTTTAGTGCAGCAAACACAAACCATCTCATTGGCTGAGCCCAGTAGTGGTGGGAGGAGTCAGAGAAAATATTTTACTGTCTCCTTTTTTCCTAAAATTATATTTAGTCAGTGAGAGTATTTGTGACCCTGAAGAAGCAGTTGAGGCTGCAGATGGTTGGACTGATTCTGATCACTGCTCCTGTTTCTTTCATTGGATCAACAACAGTATTGTGGGTAAGCAAGGTACTCTGGATTACTGTGCTGAACCCGGATAGGAGTCACCCTTGGGACGTCATTATGCAACAAAAATCAACATGGATAATGTCAGTCAAACCGGAACTGCTGAACCGAAAACCCTAAACTAATCCTAAACCTAAACACTACCAATGCATAGCTCACCCTAACCCAAACCCTAATGCAACTAGCACCTCAGCCCTAAACCTAACCATTAGCAAAATAGCTTGTGAGGACCAGCAAAATGTCCTCACTTTACAACAACTGGCCCGGAATTATGGATGGTGAAATTAAAAAAATGATCCTTACTCTGAGGGCTACACCAACGCACACACACAGCCAAAGATAAAGCTCAACATTCTCTCTGTTTCTGTGAGGTCTGATGATACTGTGAAAAACAGATTAGCCTTGGAGTTTATTTAAATAATTTTTAATAGATTAATTATAAAGAATTACAATGCAGCGCAATGCTAATAATCATCATTAGTGCATAACAAAAGGTAAAGATGTGCACTAAATCCTAGAAATTTATAAATAGTTTAAATAAATTAGGCCCTCTAGTGATTATAGTGCATTACTATCTTGTCTTTGCTCTGCAGGTTCTTGTACAGAGTTCTGGTGTTTCCTGTCACTGTGGGCCTCAGAGCACAGTAGTACACAGCAGAGTCTGACAGACGGAGATCCTGGATCGTCAGATTTACTGATTTCTTTTGTTTCTCTGTGTTGAGATCAGCATTAAATCTGTTTATGCTAAACTTTGGATCGTTCTCTGCAGTTCCTGGGTCACGCTTCAGCATGTAGGTTGGAGAACTGCCTTCCTTTTGCTGGTACCAGAAAAGATATGGATATGTGTCACTGGTTTCAAAAATACATCCCAGAGTCACAGATTCTCCTTCAGCAGCAGCAACATGTCCTTCTGTCTGCGTCACTGAGTCTCCTTTACACTCTGAGGAAGAACAGAACATGCAGAGGAAGAGATGAATCAATAAAGATGATTGATTAAAGGAGAACAATCAGCAGCTTTAAAGACTTCTATTCCATGTAGAATAGATGTCATTTTCTCTGATCATTGTCACTTTGAACCATATCAGGTGTTTCTACAAGGTAACAAATGGCAGCAGAAATGATCTGCTCTGATTTTCTGTAGAATGAACATTAAAGCTCTTCATGTAGAGCTCAGTAATGTGTTCAAGTGTTTGAAGAGGAAACATGTTGAGCTTTCTATCTTACCAAAGAAAAGCAGCTAGAATAATCCACAGCCAATGTTCCATCTGTCCAACAAGGTTTAAATCAGCAGGAGAAACTAGCTGATGTTCAACATTCAGTCTGACTATTGTTCTCTTCACAGCAACACTTATTATTGACACAATGCTGGAACACAGAGCACAAGGAGAGCTCCGCCTACTGGATGATGGCGCCCTCTGGTGGAACTAGAAGATGAAGCTGAACAGTGACATTTAGCATATAACAGCTTTGCTGAGTTTAATATGTTATTTAGTAGTTAGGAGTTCTGTCTCTGATATTCATTTATAGAATGTCAATAACCAGGACTACAGCAGCTTGTTTGTGGGTTAGATACAGTCAGACCTGACAGGTTTCTCTTAACACTGGCCTAGATTTTAAGTCATGCTGTAGTCAGGCACTTGGCCAAGTCTGTCTTTGTCATAGTTATGGTTCTGTTTAATTTGGATTTGGACTTATGCAATTTTTCTGTTCAGCCTGTCACTATTTAGCCACCAGCAGTTATCATAACAGCTCAGTCTGCCTCCACCCCCCCCTATAGATTATCTCCACCTGTTCCCACTTAGCTCACCTGTTAACCAGCCTACTTATACCTGCCTCTGCCTACTCATCTATGTCAGAACGTCTCACTCTCTCCTGCAAAGACTGCCTGAAATCTAGGAGCAGTGCTGGATTCAGGACTTGAACCTCTAAAAGCATTTAAGAGACAATTGCAAGGTGGGCTTTCTATCACCTGAAAAGAACATTTCCAGGATTAAGGACTAATGTCTCAGCATGATCTGGAAAAACTAATCCATGGGTTTATTTTTAGTAAGATTGATTTACTGCAGCGGTGTTTTCACAGGTCTGCCTAAAAAGTGGATCCGACAGCTGCAGCTGATCCAGAACGCTGCTGCCCAGTGTCCTCACTAAGACTAAGAAAGTAGAGCACATCACCCCAGTTCTAAAAGTCCTTCCACTGGCTCCATGTATCTCAGAGAATAGACTTTAAAATCCTTCTGTTGATCTATAAATCTCTGAATGGCTTAGCACCCTAAATACATCACAGACTTGCTATCAGTGTGGCATCAACCCTCCAGACCACTCCAGGTCTTCTGGCTCCAGCACCCTGCTCTGCAGACCTAGAACCAGAACTAAACATGGGAAAGCAGCATTTAGTTCCTATGCTCCACTTATCTGGAACAAACTTCCAGAAAACTGTAAAAGTGCGTGAGAAAGCCTGAGTTCCTTTAAATCAAGACTAAAAACACATTTGTTTAGGATTGCCTTCGACTGTTCTAGTTAAACAGTTCAACTGAAACACCATTAGTTTCACTTTTGATTTTTTCTTTAATCCAACTGTTTTTTAATATTCTTTTGTTTGTTTTCTGCATATTTTATTTTATTTATTTTTTATTTTACTTGCTTTGATTCTGTTTTATTTTCTATATTTTAATCATGTAAAGCACTTTGCATTGTCTTTGTACTGAATTGTGCTATATAAATAAATCTGCCTTACCTTGCCTTGTGTCTGTTATGCCTGTTTCCTTCACTACTGGATCCCTTGTGCCCTTCTAGCTGAATTTTTCTAATTGAGGTTGCTTTTATCTTCATGCTCCTGTTCATCTATGAGTTTCAGCTGCTTTCTTGCCTTTTCTGGTGGTTCTCCGGTCCACACGGCCTATTGGTTCTGTCAACATATACATCTCCTGGTTCCGAGTCACTCCTGCAAAACAGCCCTTTCAACCAGAATTCCTCTGCCAAGACAGTAACTTTATGCCTGCTTGATCTGCCATTATTCATCTTTCAATATACTCTTCAAACTTAACTCTGTGTGTTGCTGAACATCGGGTTCGGCTACAGGAAATTGTGACAGTCTTTTTTTCCTAATTTAGTTTAACTTGATTACGTCATTTGACTTGGTTAACTTAACCTGGCCAGGACCACATTTAGGGCCAATGAAGGTTCAAACTAAGTTTTATTGGTAATGTTGTAAAATATGTTTAAATGAAATTGGGGAGAGGTTTATGATGCAGATGTTTACTTATCTTCAAAAGCTTAGCAAGCTATGTAGCCTACCTGTCATGACTGTTAAAAATGAAAATAATACCTTTTAATTTTTGATTTTATTAGATTTTGGAGCCAAAATCCAAATTTCTTCCACATTTCTGTCAATGACAGAAACGGAGCATTCCTTGTTTATTTAAATGGACTGAATGGTTTAATACCTTTTACTCACTCTGCCCTTAAATTAAATATACCAAAAACCAAAGCATCCTGCCTTTCGGCTCCTGTAATAAGCTCATACATTTCAAGTTCAAATGGCTCCATATGTGTGGTAAAACATAGAGGAAGCAGGGATTTCTTTTTTTTTAACTAACTTTCTTGAAACAAATCATTTTATAAGATTTGTTATAATTAACAGACATGAAAAAAACAAAACATCTCATCTACTGCATCTCATCCTGAAGTATGCAGACGGCAGTAGTGGACCTCATCCGGGACAATGATGAGGCGGCCTACAGGGAGGAAGTTGCGGCATCTGTGGTGGACTGGTGCAGGGAACAACCTGATCCTGATCCTGAAGACGTTTGCATCCCCACAGCATCTTCTGCAAGAACAACCAAACTACTGAACAGTTTCTACCCCTGGCCATCAGACTGCTTAATGCCACATAACACCCCCACTCACACACACACACACGCATCACACACACACACACACACACACACTAAAACCACCCCCATGGACATGTACAATACACCTTAGTTTAGTTTTGTCTTCAATTTAATGTTTTTGTTTAGCATGCATACTCAGTGTAATATTTATTTACTGATGTTACTTCTTCAATATATACTCTTCACCCTGTATATAGCTAGCTCTTAGATATAGAACATCATATTTATTGTGCAGCAATATGGTCTAGCAATGTTACCCTGGTAGCCAAGTAAACGTCATTTCGTTGTGAAGATTTACGGTGTTTTTTTGTGCAATGACAATAAAGGCAGTCTAAGTCTAAGTAAGTCTAAATTTGTGTGTCAGCCTGGGGCTCCAGCTTGGGTCCTCCCATCTCTGTTGCTGAAGTCACTGAGGTGGCTAAAAAGCTCCATGTGCTCCAGGGATGAGTACCTTAAGGTCTCTGGATGTTATGGGGCTGGATGTTTGTTAATACGGCTCTGCAACATTGCGTGGACATCAGGGGTGGTTCCCTATGGATTGGCAGGTTAATTGGTCCCTCTATTTAAAAACGGAAACCAGAGAGGGTGTTCCAACTACAAAGGAACCACACTCTTAAGCCTCCCTGGTATCGGTCTATTCTAGGGTTCTGGAAAAGGAGAGTCCAATGGATAGACAAATCTTGGATTCAGGAGGAGCAGTGTGTGATTTTTCACACCTGGCGCGTGGAACACTGGATCCAGCTCTACACCCTCAACCTTGCAGGATTCTGGAGGAGGTGCATGGGGAGATTTTGCTTAACCAGTCTACATGTGTTTTGTGGATCTGGAGAAGGCATTGACGCTGTGTCCTCGCGGGGAACCTGTGGGGGGCACTCGGGGTATGGAGTACCCGAGGGCCCTTTAATAGGGGCTGTTAAGTCTCTGTATGACTGGTGTACAGAAGCCTGGATCCATTATTGCTGGCAGTGAGCCGGTTTTGTGTTTTCGTGAGGGTTGGACTCTACAAGTTGACTCTACTTTGTCACCCGATGTCTGTTCATAGCTTTTATGGACAGAATTTCTGGCTCAGCCAAGGTGAGGAGGATCCGTTTTGGTGGTCTTAGGATTGCATCTCTGTTTATTTACAGAATGATGTGGTTCTGTTGTTGCTTCATCAGGGTGTGATCTACAGCTCTCACTGGGCGGTTCGCGAGCCGAAGTGTGAAGCGCTACCAGGATAGGATCAGTGCCTCAAATCTGAAGACCATGCACTTGAGCAAGAAAAGGGTAGAGTGCCTTTTCTCGGGTTGGGAGGATGTACTGCCCCCAGTGGAGGAGTTTAAAAGTATCTTTGGGGTCTTGTTCACGAATGATCGGGAAGATGGAACAGGAGATCGATAGGCAGGTTGGTGTGAAGCGTGTGCATATTGTTCAACTTCCATTCAGAGTCCAACTTTCTGCACCCATATAATGTGATTTCTTTCTAACATTAAGTTGTTACAGAAAAAGTGCTACATAAATGTATTTCCTTACAAGCTGACTATGCAGGTCAAGTTTTTAGGTGTCCTTCAGACAGCTGCAGCTGATCCAAAAAGCTCATGCCTGTGTTTTCATTAGAACTACTAAGAAAGTACAGAGCACATCAGGTGTGGTTCCACTGGCTCCCTTGTAGCTCAGAAAATAGACTTTAAAATCCTTCTGTTAGTCTAGAAATCACAGAATGGATCAGCACCTCAATCCATAACTGATCTGCTGTCAGTGGATCAAGCTCCCAGACCAATCAGCCTATTCTGTCCACCCAGAACTAAAACCAAACATGGAGAAGCAGCAGCTATGCTCCACTCCTCTGGAACAAACTCCCTTCAGACTGGAAAAGTGCCAAAAGTCTGAGTTTGTTGAAGTCACAGTTAAAAACCCTTTTTTTTAGCTGCCTTTAACTGTTAATTAAATTATCATTAGTTTAAGGTTGGGATCCAACTGTTTGTGATTTTCTTCTGGTTTTATTATTGTTCTATTTTATTATCTGAATCATGTAAAGCATTTTGAATATTCTATGTACTGAATTTTTTATGATAAATTATACAAAAAAGCTTGCCATACCTTACATTCAATGTGAAAACGCATCTCAAAAGACTTTTGGTTTTGGTATAATAAATGGGTAATGACCAACTAACTGACTGCAGCTAACCAGAGCTCCCACTCCTTATCCCAGCTGAGTAAACAGCCCACTGGCTTTTTCCTGTGTGGCCTCTTTTCCTGAAGATGCCACACTGCAGAAGATCAATGTTCCTTCACTGTAGCAAGCAGAGGGAGGAATAAATAATGATTCTGTCTCACTGTCACTATTAAACCAGTTAGTTTACTAGGGTGTGAGGCCCTCTAGAGGATGTTGTAAAGTATTGAAGGTTCTTGTACAGAGTTCTGGTGTTTCCTGTCACTGTGGGCGTCGCAGCACAGTAGTACACAGCAGAGTCAGTCAGCTCAGCAGAGGAGATGGTCATGCTCATTTTGTCTTCGTTTCCTTCAAATTTCAGTCTGTCTAGATGTTCTACTCCCCCAAAGGGTGAATGAGACTTCAAGAACTCTGGGTGTTTTCCTGGATATTGTCGATACCAGAACAAAAATTGCACAGAACCTTTGGTGTAACTGCAGGACAGAGTAACAGAGCCGCCCTCTAAAGTGAACTCCTCAGTCTTTGCTGCAGTGAGTTGTTGACAGTTTACACCTGAAGGAGGAAAGGAAAAGTAAATAAGAGAAGAAAAGAAAAGATTTTGGTGTTTTTGGACTCCAACTAACCTGTTCCTATAAGCAGAACCAGCAGAGTAAATCCAGATGTGAGCAAAGACAGCATGATGATCAGAGTTAATGTTTGAACTGTGTTGAATGTGGAAGTTATGTTTGTGTCTCTTCTATAGTTCAGTAACAGCTCAGCTCCTCCCTGAAGCTCTCAGCTCCCCTTCCTCCAGTGCGAGAACTACACTAATGATTAGGAGACTAATACTTTTTTTTTTTTAAAATGCCTTAAATGAAAGTTCTGACCATTTGAATTGAATCTCCCGAGTCTTATTATCCAAATTCTGCTTAAATTAAGAGACATGTCTTCCTTTGTGTTTTGAAGTACCAATGATTATTACAAACTATGATTGTAATTCTGTCATATAATGACTGAAATTTAGAAAAGTTTGGCACCCGAATTAAAATTGTTGTGCCAAATGCCATGATCATGCCATTTCATCTTGACATGATGATGTGGAATCAGCTGTCAAATCTCTGCATCAACCCCCGTTTTCAGCCAAGGCCTCCACAGCAAGTCACATGGCAAGTCACAGATGTGTGACCAACCACCACCCCCCTCTGTGTGAGGACAGTAGAAAACCACAGAGAAAACCAGATTCCCTCTCTCTTTTCCTTTCTGTGCTCTTTGCCTCCTGCGCTCTTTGCCTCTCTCTCCTCTGCCCAGGAAGCTGGGGTCTGCTTTGGCTGACAGTGGAGATGTGGGTCTAGGATCTGTGATTCCAGAACCATCAAGGATAGGTCAGAACCTTTCAGAACCAAACTGCTGCACAAAACAGACCTTTTGCAACACATTTCTCTTGAGTTTCAGAACTTATAGAGCCAAACTGGATGAGAACCATGCCCTGGTGTGAGACTGAGGGGACCCCTGCTGTGAGACTGAGACAAAGAACCCCTGGTCTCTGCCCTGACTGCTGAGCTGCAGCTGGATGGAACTCAAACTTTCCAAGTGGACATGAAAAAAAAAAGGTTTGCAGGTCTGGCATTATTAAGGACAGAACCAACAACATGGTGTTTACTGATGAGGTAAAGTCAGGCTAACAGAATAGACTGCGTGCTACGCTATGCTACAGGAGGAACATGTGTTGAGCTGTTGTTGAAGCTTGGACAAGCTTTATTTCACTAAGAGTGTAAACACTGTTATAACATTAGTGTTCATGTGTTCCTCACAATCTCATTACATTCCCATTACCAAGTAGGCTAGAGAGTCATTTAGTGGAATCCTGATGTCTATTCACTGCTAGCTATTACAAAGAGGGTAAAGAATCATTTAACTAAAGGTTCTTGATTTTAAGCAAATCATTCTATAAATAATGTAGCCAAATAATGTTTTATTCACCTCATGGATTTGCATTGTGAATTGGTCTGAAAACATTCCAATTTCTTTCAAATTAGTGAAAAGCTAATTTGATCATATCTCAAATTCTTCCAGATAAACTTTGTTTTCAAACACAAAATCCATCTTAAACTGTAATATGGTTTTCAACCATGTTCCCTTCCTATTTGTACATAGTAGTTTCATTTGAAGTTTAGTTTTGAGTTTCACTAGTTTTGGTTAAGAGTTTTAACATGTTTGATTTGGAGCTGAATGATTTTTGTTAATATATTTTTATTTTTTTGAACAGGATTTATTGGTGAATTTATTCCATGGATGTGAAGAATTGGTTATTTGTTTGACCATGATTAGAGCTTGAATCACTCTTTCATCTATTGCTCTGGGTGTGGTTCAAGTTATTAGGACTGTGTGTGGTATAAACAGTATATATAACAACCGAAATATCTATTGATTAAATAAGATATTTTACCACCCCAGGGGAGACATAAACATCTTAAAGTATCAGTAATATAAAGCTGGCTGTTGGATGAATTTGACCATATTTCACCACAGCAAGTCATTTTAACTTTTTATCAAAGCACCTAGTAAGTTTAAATTTGTTTTAGTATAATCTCACAAACATTTAAGTGTCCGGATAACAGAGCACAGTGAAGCATTATAAGATAGCTGCCGACAGTTCATGATGTAACCTTGGGTAAAAAAAAGCTGGTTTCCAGAATTTCCAAATTACAAATGATAAGAAGTTTTATCCCATCGCTTCTGCCACTTCTACTCAAGAATAAACTTCAGTAACATAAATTACAGTAGCTGTGGCTCTAAGAAGTCGATTCTGGTTAAAAGCAATAAAATGACTCTGTGGAGTGCACTATACATATATTGCTTGGACTTGGAGGGAAGTTGGCTGCCATTCAGCTGGAGTTTGACTGGGAAGGGCCATTTTGAATGGCTTCCTACGGTATCTGCTCGATATACAGTTATGCAGCGGACCAATCCCAATATAGCATTTAATTACTGGCAAACTCTCTAACAAAACAAAAAATATATATGAAAAACACATTGTGACGTGAATATAACGTGTAATAAAAAGGTTTGGAATATGTAGTGTGGTTGAAAGTACAAGTAATTGATGTAAATTGTAGTTAAATAAAAGTCGAAAGTATTCATGGTTAAATCTGTTGCAGTAAGTTCAGAAACATAAAAATTACTTAAGTACAGTAACTTTGTTACATCTAACTGGATCCAGCTTTGTGATACCAGAAAGTCGGTTGAGGCTGAAGTGTCACTCTGACCCTGTAATCCTGCTTCGTGGTACAGGCCTCTGATTCTGTGGCTGGGCAAAAAAAAATAAATAAAAACATTGCATAGAGATGACCTGTTGACGCCACATCTCCCACCTCTGGCAGCAGCACAGCTGGTATTTCTCCCTATAGTTGAGTCACAGTCAAAGAGGAACAAAACAGATGAAGCTACTCTGTTGGAAAAAAAAGCAGAGAAAAAAGAAGTTATGCTTGGTGCTAACAAATGTTGGAGAATCGTAAAAAATAATTAGGATAAAGAAGAATGATGAAAAGTGGTCCCTATGGACTGAATTCT
>JAGKQL010000071.1:374986-391127 GCA_018398635.1 Cyprinodon brontotheroides | reverse complement strand
CCCTGAAAGCTGCTCCACCCACCAAGAACTGGACAGAGGTCAGAGTCTGTCCACCATCATATGAGGGCACTATTGTGAGAGCTGTGGCTCAGCTGGAGGAGAAGATCAGGGAGGACATGAAGAAGATGATGAAGGCTGAGATGAAGAGGGTCCAGCAGTCTGCAGTGGATGTGACTTTGGATCCTGATACAGCTCATCCTAACCTCATCCTGTCTGACGATGGAAAACAGGTGAAACATGGAGATGTTTGGAAGAAACTACCAGACAATCCAGAGAGATTTTCTAAATATGCTAATGTTTTAGGACATCAGAGTTTCTCTTCAGGCAGATTTTACTTTGAGGTTCAGGTTAAAGGAACAACTGACTGGGAATTAGGAGTGGCCAGAGAGTCCATCAATAGGAAGGGAGACATCACACTGAGTCCTGAGGATGGTGTCTGGACTGTTGTGTTGAGGAATAGCAATGAGTACGAAGCTCTTGCTGGTACTCCAGTCTGTCTCCATCTCCATCCTGGTCCTGAGAAGGTGGGGGTGTTTGTGGATTGCGAGGAGGGTCTGGTTCTTCTATGATGTAGATGCTGCAGCTCTGATCTACCTTTACTGGCTGCCGTTTACTGAGAAACTCACCATTCTTGGTCCCAGTTTTAATGATGAAGGTGAAAACTTGCTCCTCTGATTATCTGTCCTGTTAATCAGGCTGAAGTTTTCTCTTATTCATATGAAAGCCTCTGATGAAGTGAGTCTTCAGGTGTGACCTGCTGGTTGACAGGTTAGCTTGGAAACATTCGTTAGTATTACTCTCACGATGATTATAAAGTTGATGTGTGTGCTTTATGAAACATTAAAGTCCTGCTTCCAGCCAGTTAGAGACATTACAGGGTAATTTCAGGATCATTTCACTTTATGACCTTGCCTCCAGCCAGTTGGTCATAAAGCAGGGTCATGCTGTTTTGGCGACTCCGTATCCAGCTAGATAATCATTGCAGGGTCTTCTGCCCCAAGACCCACCCCTTTGTTTGTGTTCTGTTAATAAATGACTCTGCTGTTCTGTTGGGGCCAGAAAGGTGCTGGAATGTGAGCAGCAGCCTTTTTTTCATCCTGCAGGAAGCTGAATAAAAATCCTTTTGTGTGTCAGATTCATTTTTGTCCAATATGAATGAACTCACAATTTTTAAAACCCAACATTAATGGTGCCGTAAAACCCGAGTCAAGATCCACTGTCCAGGACCGCTGACCAAGCGCCAAGAAACTGTCGACAGCCATCCTGCCTTCGCCGGACGGGCCATTAGTTGGTCCAGCCCCGCCCTGGGTATCCTGGTGACGACTCTCGCTGGAGGACTTAGGAATCTGGCGCAGGGAAAGGGTAGGCCTGGAAAGCTTTTTGATCAAAAAGTTGGTGTGGTACCATGTGAAAAGCTATAACTGGTTGTAGTCGCAAGAATATATTTGACAAACAGGGTTTTGCTGTGATAGATCTGGGATCGTATTCTGTAGCGCTAAGGTTTGGGACCCTCTGTGTTCTTTTAGATAAGAACACAGCTAAGTAAGGTTTGCAACTGCTACAGCAGGGATATTTGATGAAACCAAGTTTTGCTGACAGATGTTGCATCTGGGTATCCGTGTGTCCGGAGGGCCTGGAGTTTGAGACTCCAAAGTGTACACGCTACGATAGGTGTTTTGCGTCTATATTGGTTAAAAATAAAAAAAATATTATTAGAATAGGACTGTCTCAAAAGTGTAATACAGTGTAGGTTCTTGTGGATGCAGAGGCAAGAATTACTCACCTGAAAAAAGGTAGAAGCAGAAATTACCACAACAGTTTTGGGTGCTGTCCTGCTGAATAAAACATCCAGTGCGTAGAATACCCTAGGTGTTCTGTACTGGACTAAATTCTTTTAAATGGAAAAGGTCAAAAATAAATTAGAGATAATTTAGAATCTACAATTAGAAGTTTGTAGAAGCAAAGAGGATCCAAAAAAAAATAAAGGCTTGAATATATGGTTTTAAAAAAAATATGTGTTTGAGGGGACAACTTCTATTCCAAAAATAATAAATCATAGACCTTTAAGAATAAAATAACTAAAGGGTGCAAGGGAGATTAAATAATTAAAAAGGATGAAAAGTATAGAGAGAAGATCATAAAAGGGATGAAAAGTCAGATTGATAAAATTTAAAAATAATTTGCAGGAGTGGGAAGTAAAAAGTATGAAATAGATGGTGTGTGGAAGTAGCAAAAAATAGATAAATAAATAAATAAATAAATAAATAAATAGATAAGCTCCAAATGGTGAAGTGTAGGTATGATACATGCACAAAGTAGATACGATGAAAACCTAAATAAATAGATCTAATGTTGTGTTTGTCCGTCTTTAAATGTTATGTGTTTCCGTCTTTAAAGTTATGTGTGTGGGTTTTTTAAGATTTTTGTGTGTCCAAAAAATAATGAAACACAGTTTAGAGGGAGACAGTTCGAATTTGCAGCAGCGTGGAAGTATGTCTATGGATCGATGACTGCAGCCTTCCTAATGCGTCTGCAGGGTCTCCAAAACTAATAGGTTCGGAACCAAATTTTTTTTTTAAAAAACATAAAGAAATAACCACCAGAAATGTATTTTAGACATGCAAGCTACATACAGGGAATAAAAAAATCAGAGAGGTTAAATAAGTGGATTGTGCAAGTTAAACATAGAAAAAGCTATGAAGTGTAGTTTGGGCCATAATTGGGCTCAAGTGAGGAAACAATATACTGGGCGTGGAGGAAATCCAGCTGAAATTTTGCCTCCGGAGCATGGGGACCTAGAAAGCGGTCTGTGAGGCAGCTCAATGTCTGTGGAGACAACCTCCCGTTCTTACAAAATCTCCATCCAGAAATTAGATGTAATTTGGAAAAACATTTGGTTGGATGGAAAACTGCAAATTTTAACACATTGATGGAGTATGCTTTGCATGCTCAGGATTGGGAAACTAAAAACAAAAAGACTCAAATCCACCTAGTGACTGACAGTTCAGTCGTGGGTAAAATGTCAGGAATCAATTATCAGGACTCCAGAGCTAAAAGCAGCTGACACACATGTGATACATTTGGGCTCATCCCCAAAAACATTTTACTACCTGGATCTTACCACCCAAGGGAAAAGATGAACTATAGGAGGGGTTATAAAAATTTGTACGTGGATGAGTCAGTTCCCAGAAAGAAATTAGTTGTTTTTACAATTGTAGATAAGTTAAAAAAAACCTTTTGCAGTGCTGCCTTAAAATCATCATATTCTGTGTAAACTGCAGAGATTGTTGCACTAATAAAAACATGTGACATTTCAAAAGGCATCAAGGATGCAGGGGTGGTTCTAGAACTTGAGAGGGGCTTTTAGCCCAAACCAGTAAGAGCAGACTAGGAAGGAAGAGTCCACAGGGCAGTTCTTCATCTGAGTGTGAATAGGTGTTTGAGCAAATGGGGAAGCCATTAAAATAGTAGCTGTGTATGAAGCATGAGGGATATTAAATGCACTAAAGGCAAAAACATGAATAGTTCTAACAATTATTAGACAAGCAGTTAGACTTATATGCAATTCAGGAGCCTGTAAAATTTGCATTAAAAAGATAATATAGGACTAAAACCATTTAAGTGCTATTTTTTTTTGTAAAAAATCAGCAAATGGTCCAATGGAATACTACTTTAAAAATAGAAATCAGCCTTCAAACAGGAAAAATGTTGAAGGTTGCATTTTTTTGTGGTAATATCACCAACTCACCCAATTAATTTGTTAGGATGGGAATTGATGGGAAAATTAAGCAATTTTTCCCAAACAGGGGGGCATGAAGGCTGAATGTGTGGAACATGTAAATAGTGTTTCAACAACATCTACTTGTGTTTATATGCACTATGCTAGAAGCGCATTGTTAGATCAATAGGGTGAAACTCTGTTAGTTGAACAGTAGAACACTATGAATTTGTGCTTAACCCCTGATGAAAAGTTTGCAAAAATGTTTCTTAAGCAGGAAATTACGATCATGGCTACACAAAATATGTACACAGATGGGGGTGCGCTAGTGGCAGTTACTGTTATGCTTTCTACACAGATGTAAGGAATGTACCGCTTATCATGGGTAAATCATTTGTCATTGTTTAAGACCAGTGAAGCACAGTGGAGAGACACAGGCCTGCGTTTAAAAGCTGCAGAAGGTGCATCTGATTTCTATCTATGTCCGCACCGCACAAACCAGGCTGGCTCTATAGCCCTAACACAGAACTATGTAAACAGCCTTATAAAATTCTGTTCAATGCAGAAGCTCAGGTCCAAGATTTAGTAAGATAAAATAACTCAGCATTCTTTGCTACCACAATCTGATGAAAATGATTTAAAAGATATTTAAATGCTTTGTGAAAAAATTGATGTAGGACTATTGACAACTGTAGAATCAGTTCAAATAGTTCTTAAATCGCAATACAGACTGCGGATAAAAAACACTCGGCTGAAGCAGAGGAAGGTATAAAGCTAGTAAAAAAATGTATTGGGTGTAGAAACAAGTCTGTTATTTGGGACATATTATTTTACAAGAAGGTAAAAAGATACAGGAAGAGTGAAAAACTGCAATAGCTAGTGAGCTTAAGCCAGTAACTACAAGACAAATAATGTATTTTTTGGAATTGTGCAATTACTATAGAACTTAGATTCCACATTATGCAGAAAGAACTCAGCTTCTTTTAAGCCTAATTTATGACACACTAATGCCATGTCAGACACAATTCACTGGGCTCAGGAAACAGAACGACTACACAGAGCTTAGAGCAGAGCTTATCTCACTGTTATCCAAACAGTTGCCTGTTTGACCTCTGTTTAACCTCTGTGTTGTTACAGACTCAATGTACCAGTTTTCGATAAGGACTAATGTCTTATAAAAGGGGTTTTGTCTGGTGATGAACTAATATGGAAGCATTAAAAAATTGCTTATATTATGGATATACATATATATATATATATATATATCTATATATATATATATATATACTATATATATATATATATATATATATATATATATATATATATATATATATGTATATATATATATACATAAATATACAACGAGCATATAACAAAAGTAGAAATTCCCTCTGGGAGATTAACTTGATTTTCTGATTAAAACCAGCAGCTATTTTGATCCATGAAATTATCATGTCTCAAACAGGGAGGAGTTATGATGAATATAGTATAGTAACACACACAGGTGTGTAACTACTACTACTGCTTTTAAAATTTTTGCATGTCTCACATGTTGTAAATACAATTCACAAGGAAATCAGATAACTAAGTGAGGACAGATGCCAAGGAGGTACAGCTCCAGTTGAAATAATTAGCATGGACTACATTGAGCTGACCCCAAGTGGACAGTACAAGTACTGCCTAGTCCTAGTGGAAAATTTTTCTAAATGGTTAGAAATTGTTTCCACAAAACATGCCAATGCACTGACAGTAGCAAAAGCTTTGTGTAAACATATCATACCTGAGCATGGTATCCAAAAAATCTTACAAAGTGATAATGGAACACATTTTGTGAATGAAGTGGTATCACTAATGTCCAAACATTTAAACATAACTTTGAAACATCACTGTTCCTACCATCCACAGAGTGCAGGATTAGTGGAGAGAATTAATGGAGAAATTAAAAATAGATTGAGAAAATTCATGGCAGAAACAGGAAAGCCATGACCAGAGTGTTTGCAATTGGTAAAATGACTCATGAGGATTATTCCAACATCTGATGGTTTGACCCCTTTTGAAATAGTGAATGGGAGACCTTTTGTTCTACCTTTATGGGAAGGACAGCCATGGGCAGAAAAAGAACAAGATGACATTGACCCATTAACTAAGTGAATTCTGAAACTGTTCAAATACAGAACTGTTCAAAGAACATGTATTCTGCCCAGAGCTCCTTTTGTTTCCCCACAGGAAGGCCTGAAGCCTGGAGACCGAGTGCTGATTAAAATCATCAAAAGGAAAAATTGGGCAGCTCCGAGGTGGGAAGGACCCTACATTGTGCAACTAGCAACCCCCACCACTGTGAAGAGATCCAGGAAAGAGAGACTTGAATCCACCACAGTCATTGTAAGCTGATTAAAGATTTTCCTCAGCAAGAAGCCCAGTTACCTTCACAGGGACCCCACAACTAAGGTAGGGATCTGTGGTGAAGTCCAGCTTCAAAGGGGTTTGGTTTTTTAGGTCCACTCGTCTCAACGCTGGTGAAGAAACCAAACCTACCCAGTCTTTTAGAGTCCTGGTTAGTGGGTGTTTCCTTGGAGGGACTGGTGAAGATGGGAAAAACCAAAGTGGTTTTGCTGCCTGGTGATGACCGTTGGACTGGTGTTACTAGGGACTCAAACTGACTGTCTGAAACAAAGGAGGAACAGAATGGTCTTTGATGGATCCACAGCAAGTCATCCTACAGTGCCAAAATGTGGTGGCAGCATTCCAAGCGCGTTGCTGAAGATTTGAACAAAACAGACTGTTATGTTTGTACTCATATTCCTATTTCTAGAGTGATAACTATCCTGTGTTTCAACCAGAAGGGTCATAAACTTTTATGACCTCCTGTAGGTCATGAGGCAGAATCACACGGTTATGTGACTTCCATCCAGCCAGTTGGTCAATTCACACCATCTTGTTACCTGCATCCTCTCAGACAATCATTATTGGGTCTTGTTTTAGGCCCGCCTGTTTGATGTTGTAACTGTTAATTAAAGGCTTTGCCATGAAGGGATCTGTGTGTGAAGGTACTGGTTTCTCGAGCCAGCATCTGCTTCTCTCCACCGGCACACACTGGCGTCACAAAACCACGCAATATACTATTATTTGATCATTTTCCTTTTAATCTTTTAGCTCATTTCTGGATTAAAACCCAACATTTTTGGTGCTGAAACTCCGAGTCAAGATCAATTGTCCAGGGACCGCGGCGGGACCAAGGCCAAAAACTGGCGACAGCCGCCCACCCTTTGCCGGACAAGAGCCAATGAGTTGGTCCAGCCCTGCCCTGAACATCCTGGTGAGACTCAATAGGACTGATCTGTCCAGCGGTGCCTAAAGTTTTTTGTCAACAGTTGGTCTGGGACCCGTGGCTATAACTAGTTGTGAGTCGCGAATATTTGCACAGAATGCGTTTGGGTCTGGGACTGTGTGGCTATAACTGATTTGTAGTCCCTAGAATATTTGACAAAAGGTTTTGTTTTTTTTATCAAAGCGTTTGGGTCTGGGGACCATGTGAAAAACTATAACTAATTGTAGTTGCAAGAATATTTGACGAAACCAAGTTTTGTTTACAAGTCTGGGACCTGGATATTCTGTGCGTTTGGGTCTGGGACCCTCTGTGTTCAAGCTATAACTGGTTGTAGTTGCAAGAATATTTGACGAAACCAAGTTTGTTTACAGTGCGAGGGCCTGGAGCTGGAGACTCCAAAGTGTACACGATAAATGTTTTTTGTCTATGTTGGTTAAAAATAAATATTAGGCCTTAGAATAGGTGTGTGTGACTGTGTGAAAGTGTGTGAGGAAACAATCGAACCGCTGTGTTCTGGACTAAATTCTTTAAAAAATGGGACAAGGTAGTAGTAAGAAGGAAATGCCAGGTGATGTTAGATGGATGGTGGCGTGTTGTGGTGGTGACCCAGAGTTTGCCACAGAAAGTGGATTGAGAAGGAGGACTGGGATGGAAAGTTGAGAGTTGAGCCGCTGACAAAGATTCAGCAGAAGGTGGAGATGAAGTTGGTGTATAAATCAAAAAGAAAACAAGCTAAATACAGAAAAAAAGAATTAGAAGAGTTAAATAAGTGGATTATGCAAGCAAAAATAGGGAAAAAGCCAAATACAACAGAAGAAGGATAAAAAGAAAGCTACAATTGCTGCTGTAAAAGTTAAAGCTGATGAAGAAACTGTTGTATCCCGTATGCTTCCTCAATATCCTGATCCTAATCAAATTCAATGTGCTTTTCCGGTGTTGGAGGTGGCCAACCCTCATTATGGTCAACGCACGGGACCCCAAGACAATGACCCACTAGATCATAGACCCACTATTCTTGTATATAGGCCATGGACAGATGCAGAGATGCAGACCGCCTGTCAAGGTTTAACTCCAGCAAGACAGAACCCAGTTCAATGGTCAGAGGATGTTAAAAACCTAATTGATTCTTACAAATTAAATGGGGCAGAAATAGAAAAAGCTATGAAATGTAGTTTGGGCCATAATTGGGCTCAAGGGAGGGGCCGGTGGTCACAGGGGAAAAACAAGGGGTCACGTAGAAAACACAATAGGTGCTACAACTGTGATAAGGAGGGCCACTTTGCTCGAGAATGTCCAGACCCCCACAGAGTGACCCTCCCTGTCACCAATGTTGTGACCAGCACTGACGCCAGGAGTCATGTGCACCAGAAGAAATTACAGTTAATTGTGGACTAAGTGGAGGTCTTAAACAAGTAAAGTCGCTCGTGATTGGTTGGCATATATATATATTTACATATATATATATATATATATATTTATGAATATATATTTATTCATTCATATATTTATTTATTCATATGCTGTGTATTTATGTTATCCTACACTACTACACAATTATTAGGCTACCATCAAGGACATGAATGAATTTATACAGGAAATGAACATTTGCCAGGAAGCTGTTTATGCAAAGAAAGAGCTTTATTAAAACACACACAACTATATACAACGCGTATCAAACACATGCGTATCTAAAAATTACAAGTCCGTGAGCGGTCCGTTTGCTTCCTGGGGGTTGGAGGTAACTTCGCAGCATTCCCTCGAGGCAGGTCCGATGTGCAGAGCGCCTGCACAATGCGTGGCCCTGTACTTCGGCATACAGCTTCTAACGAGACTGCAGCTTAACACAGAGTTGAGTGAGATCCGGCCTAGAAATGGCTGTGCTGACTGCTAGCACACTCTGCCTGCGCTTTCAGCAGCTGAAAAAACAATGAATCAAGCGCCTCGCGTATGGACACAACACATCTATCAATGCACCTGAAAAATAGTCACCAAATAAAGTCTTACCCTCTTTCTTCTGGCCTGACTCCGAGCAGATTGCTTGGCAGCCTCCCCACGCAATGTGTTGGCTGGCTGCGTATATCTGAAAACTCCTGCGTACTGTCTGAAAATCGTCTTACAGGCAGCTGGAAAACAATTAAATGAGAGTGGTATGAATAAAAAATCAAACGCAAAGTCACAGTAACAAGGAAGGAGAAAACATTAAAACAAGTCACTTACACACAATATGGGTCTTTATCAACATCGTGCAAATCTGGACTTGCTGATATGGCTCCGAGCAAATAGGAGGTCTGTGAAAACAAAATGTATAGCTGTGATCGGTATCTATCCGTATCCATTGCCTTTTACCGCCGAGAATGAAAGCATATTCTTTAAATCTTACCCTTGCTCCGGTTCATAGCGCCTGCAATTAGTCTCCGAGTTGTGAAGGCGGCGTACTGCTTCCTGTGAATCACAAAAATACACTTTAATAAAGCTTGTTCTTGCAAGGCTACTATTAGCGTAGCTTTAGGCTAGGCTGTTATTAGCCGTAGCTTTAGGCTAGGCTGCTATTAGCCGTAGCTTTAGGCTAGGCTGCTATTAGCCGTGGCTTAGGCTAGGCTGCTTTTAGCTTAGCAGGCAGTAATCGAACATATATTTACCGCTAGCATCTCTTCTTTGAGTTAGTCTTGTTCGATGCAGAGTAAGCCATCGCGTCCAAGAGGAGTTTTACCCCGAAATCCACATACTCAGCTCCAGACCGCCTGCACAAAGCAAAGCATACATCATAAATTTTTTTTAATAATTACTGCTCTAAATGTATTGCTCTGTCAGCTAAAGATCTGTTTTGGTCTCTATACTTTAATTAAATAAATCAATTCAAGCTAAAATGTAAGAGGCTATACTCAGCCTGATCTCTTTGTATCAGAGATTTTCTTACCTTTTAGAAAAATGTCACTTGGAGTAAAACCCCCTGCAACCCTGATTTGCATTTGTATAGCTCACAGCATGTTCATTTACATGTTAAAGCCTCCCCTAGAATTCCATGGGGGAGGCATGGGGAACACTGCCTAAGAAAGTCCACGTCAATTTCTGACAATTTCACGGGAGTTTTCGCGCGAAGCCTGCAAATTGCAAATTGTCGTAAACTGCCGCTAACCTGAAGTTCCACGACAATCTACAGTGCCGCATATTGACGAAAATCCCACTTTTCATGCAGTGACATGTAGACATTTTTACTGCATAACTGTGGGAGTGGGGAGTACCAATATGGTGGCCAGTGGCTTAAATTTTTTTTCCGGGCTATTAGCAATCCAGTGAATAAATAGAGATATGTGAATTCCATCTCATTGATTTCTTCTGTGGTTTTTATAAGGGCTAATGATCTTTACACTGGTCTCTTCTGGTCCCTCAATGTCTCTCTTGGTCTCTCCTGGTCTGGTTTTGCTGTGCTTTGATAAATCTGGTTGATTCTGGTTCCACCAATCATTGAAACATTTAACTCCCTTTGATCTTTACCTGCAGACAAACATCCCATAAACAACAAACTGAAAGAGATTTAAAAGCAACAGAAGAGATGAAAGCTAAATGAAGGCATCTAACAAAAACCAAACTGTTATTGCTGCTGATTTTAAACATCATCTTTTAAAATAAAACATACATTTTTAACTTCCATTTTAAAATCTTGTACATTTTTACAGTGTAATGTTCCTTTACCTTCAGTCTTTCACTTTATTAAATATACCTTATCATTTTGTTCTTGCTGCCATGATCTTGGTGCTGATGATTTGTTTTTTTCTTTGCTCCTGCTCACCTGTCTAGTTGTTCCAGCGGCCGATTAACGCTGATCATTTCAGCCTAGTTCCTCAGCTATATATTATGTTTGCTTGCCTTCCATTAGTGAGGCAGGTTATTTGACCAGTTTGGTGAGATTATCCCTAGCGTTTTAAACTTTGTTCTGTTTTCCTCATTGTGACCTGTTTCTGCCAAGTGGATCCCGAGTTTTGCTTTGCCCCTGTCTGATCTTTTCTGGACTGATTTCTGGATTCTGCCGGCTTCTTAACTTGGACCTGTCTTCTGACTCTGGCTTTGGATTTCCCCTCAAGGACACTGTTGCTGCTCGGCGTCAGATGGCGCCTGCTCTGTGTTCTCTCTAGGAACTCTGGGGGTGGCGCCCGCATCAAACTGGGAATTAACATCCCATTTGGAATTAACTGTTTGCTCCGTGATTGAACTTTGAATCAAGTCAGTGAGTTTTGCTCCAGGTCGTGATCATCCCGACAATCCAGTCACTGACTCGTATTTCCTAACTCTGCAGAGACTTGCCGCACCTGACGAGCAGCCCCGCATTCCTGTTTGTTTTAGAATAAACTATTTATATATATAATTTTCCCCCTCCCTGTCTCTCCTCGAATTCTGGGTCCAACGTTGAGAGTTTATTACAGTTACAACAAATGAAGATCGTATTACTGACTATCAAATATATGTTTCTTTCTCATTTCCTCCTGGCACCCATCAACATGTATCTTTTTTACCTATAATTGGTAAAAAGATGCACAGGGGGTTGCTATCTTAGAATTTCATTTCATTATGAGGAACAAAATTTAAAAGTATTACTACAAATACATAGGATACATTTGGCATAAAACTAAATTTTTAAATGCTGCCTTATTTGATGTGAGATTTTGTCACGACTTATTTAGTATTTTAAATATTAGGAATCAATTTTACTACATGTACAGTTGTATTGTGTGTCTGGATAATTATAATTTACTTAACAGGTGCATTTCCATATTTTGTACATCTTTCAATTAAAAATTTAAGGTGGGGACATAAAATGTCCCCCATTCCTTGAATGACCCCAATACTGATAACGTGATAAATGATGAATGTCCATTAAAGGTCCAGGAGGAAGATGGTGGGGATTTCTTTTCTAAATCATTGGTGCTCAGTAGATGATGTCCAGCAGAGCAAACCTTTCAGAGGCCCTGAAGGTGAGGAGGGAAATTTACAGCAGGAACTTTTTCACATTAAAGTACTTTCAGGAGTAGTAAAGGTTTTATTTTCTACACAAGCTTTGATGTTTTCATGTTTTTTAGTCTGCTGAGCTTTTGATGACACATGGAGGTCTGCGTTATATAAGGTTAAAGGTCGACATCATTACTGCAAGTAATCACCCTGTCATTGTTACATTATCCAACGTAAAGGTTGGTTTGAAATTTTTAAACTTTTAGTCTTTAACAGAAACTTTTTGCTCTGTCTGATTACATCATTTCATGAAGTCCATCAGATGCTATGATCAGTTAGGAGCCTTTTTACCAAATACTTTTTATTCTTCAGTAATTTTTGAAGCTGCTTTTTTCTTTTACTCCAGCAAAAATCTGTTAAAGTCGTGCTGCTCTTAGTTGAGTATAATTTCTGAATCTCAGTGAACGATCCAGCAGGCTGTGGTTGGACCGGCCAACAGGGACCATCTGGTAGCTTCATGAGGAGATGGAGAACAGCTATGATGAACCAGGGGCCCGGTTCTGTGAGCAAAACCCTACCCATTCAGAACCACCACCGATAGTTTGGATTATGCTATAGAAAGAGAGACTAACAACAGTTCCAGTGACTTCTATAAAAAGAATGCAGAAGTCAAGGGAGTCATGGTTTTAGATAGTTGTTTAACCCACATGCTGAACACTCTAAGAAGACAATACTGTTTAAAAATTATATTTACACAGAACATATAAATATTTCCAATGTTGTGGAAGTTGCCTAGGGGCAGTTGTGGCAGGAACTCTAGAAGCACAGGTGGATTAGACTCAACCAGAGGATGGGGGCAGGTTGATTTTGAAGAAGAGAGTGTGAGAGTTCTTACTGCTGTTTGGTGGTGCTGGTCAGCCATCACTGGCAATCCTTCCCGCACTGAATTTGCATAGGACACTTCTTTAAACTGCAGCATTTCTCTGTGATGTGATCCTCCTTAGGTGGCATTTGTGTTGTGAACAACAGTAATTTGTATGGTCTAACATGTATTATTTCAGAGTCAAACCACTGCTTGTTGGAGTTATTTCACTCTTCCTGTATCTTTTTACCTTCTTGTGAAATAACATGCCCAAATAACAGACATGTTTCTACACCGAATACATTTTTTTTAACTGGCTTAATCCCTTCCTCTGCTTTTGCCGATTGTGTTTTATCCGCAATCTGTATTGCAATTTAGGAACTATTTTAACTGGATCTACAGTTGCCAATAGTCCTACGTCTGTTTTTCCTCCAGACCACAAAGCATTTAAAATATCTTTTAAATCATTTTCATCAGATTGTGATAGCAAAGAATGCTTAGTTGTTTTATCTCATACTAAATCTTGGACCTGAGCTTCTGCATTGAACAGAATTTTATAAGGCTGTTTACATAGTTCTGTGTTAGGGCTATAGAGCCAGCCTGGTTTGTGCGGTGCGGACATAGATAGAAATCAGATGCACCTTCTGCAGCTTTTAAACGCAGGCCTGTGTCTCTCCACTGTGCTTCACTGGTCTTAAACAATAACAAATGATTTACCCATGGTAAGCGGTACATTCCTTACATCTGAGTAGAAAGCATAACAGTAACTGCCACTAGCGCACCCCCATCTGTGTACATATTTTGTGTAGCCATGATCATAATTTCCTGCTTAAGAAACATTTTTGCAAACTTTTCATCTGGGGTTAAGCACAAATTCATAGTGGTCTACTGTTCAACTAACAGAGTTTCATCCTGTGGATCTGACAATGTGCTTCAAGCATTTTGCATAAGTTCACTTTTCTCTTTCAGTTGGAGTAGAGACAGTAAGCATTGTGCATATAAACACAAGAGGATTTTGTTGCAATGCCATTACATGTTCTACACATTCAGCCTTCATGCCCCACTGCTTGAGGAAAATTGCTTAATTTTTCCATCAAGTCCATCCTAACAGATTAATGGGTAGAGTTGATGACATTACTACAGGAGCATGCAACCTTTTTCCTGTTTGAAGGTCTTTTTTTTCTATTGCCCTTCACATCCATTCTTGGGATGTTTGACAATTTGCTGATTGTACAAACATGTGCATTTTAGATGCTTTTAGTCCTACATTATCTTTAATATAAGTTTTACAGACTCCTGAATCACATAAAAAGTAACGTGCTTTCCATTAATTGTAAGTACTATGTATGGTTTTCCTTTAATGCAGGCATCCCCAAAGTCGGTCCTCAAGGGCAGCTGTCCGGCAGGTTTTAGAGATTTCCTTGCTCCAGCACAGCTGATTTTTAATTGAAAGCTGATTAACAGGCTGTTGCTCAACTTCAGTCATCATAATCAACTGTGCTAAAAGAAAGGAAACCTCTAAAACCTGCAGGACAGCGGCCCTCGAGGACCGACTTTGGGATGCCTGCTTTAATGCATTTAATAGCTCCAATGCTCCATACATATCTACTGTTTTTAAAGGCTCAGGATCCCCCTGTGCTCTAGAACCTCAGATGAAGAACAGCCCCTGTGGACTCTCCCCCTGCCCCGCTAATGAGGTGGTTGTATCTGATTGGGACACTCCCTAAAGCATGGTTGGGTGACCCAAAATTCCAGCACCCCTCATCTGTTTTTACTTATCTCGGCTGAAAGCCCCCACCGTCCCTAGGGCCACCCCTGCCTCCTCGGAAACCTCCTGGATGGGGGTCCGATGGCTTGGACAGAAAATATTTCTTCTGGGTGTCATGATGGATTTAAGAGACTTAACCCACATGCAGAACACCATAGGAAACGGAGTAAAAGTTTAACAGTTTATTAATTGAGAAGCACACAGAGTAATAAAGAACTGGTTCTGGTACTGGTCCGGGACTGGAATCACAGAGAATCTGCAGAGATGGATGATTTGGTTAGCCAGGCAGCGGTGATGACTTTTCAGGTGTTTGATTCTGGTTGTACCTTCATGGAGTTCCGACAGATTGTTGGAGAGGGGGAAACGGTTGGGTCCAGAGACTGTGGGTTCAGCAGAGAGCTCAGCAGCAGCAGCGTCTAGCTTCTGGCTAGTGAGGTACAGACCTTGAGTAGATGTCCCAGCTCTCCCATGAGAGCTGGCTGGGGTATCCAGACTGATAATCTTCAGGTTTCGCTATAGGGCAGGCAGGCAGATTTCCAAGCAAAGCTCCTCCAGAGCTATAGACTTCAGTCGGGTTTTCCTGTGAGCAGAGAAGACAGAGGCAGATTCGAATCTAGTTACTCTCTTGAGCAGACAGAGATTCTCAAAGTGAACAGAGGCTCAGGTTCCGCTAACCAAAACTGGTCAACACTCCAGTGTCGAAGTCAGGTCTGGCTGCTGCTTATGTAGGAGGTCTCCTGATGGGCTGATGATCCTCAGGTGTGCTGGAGGCTCCAGCCTAGGAGACCCACAGCACTCTCTGCTGGAGACAGGTGGCAGATCTCCAGATCCCAACACTGGGTCACATATAGAATTGGACCAGAATATTTTAGCCCCTCCAGACACACCAACTTCCCTTTTAGCATGTTTTTCAGCGTGGCACGCATATTCCAGTACTGTTCTTACATTAGATGTTGCCAGTGTGATTAAATGTTTTTTAACCCACGCGGAGATATGTGGCTGGAAACCTCTCATTAACATATTTTTTAGTTGCTGCTGATATGGTGTTTCATCTCCATCAGCGTATGGTATACCACTGTAAAATCTATATTATTTTTCAAAAAGTATTTTGAACTCATCTATGTTTTCTCCTGTTGTTCATTTTATGGACCCTAAATATCTATAATCCGCCCTCATGTTGAAAACTTCTAGGCTGCGTCTGGGTTGTAGATAGAGGAAGATCTGATTTACTCCAGTTCAAATCCAGAGTCTGGACACAAAATTGGGCAATTTGCCTAGGGGGATTAAAGGGATTTTATGGTGGTTTTCTGACGAGGGTTTTATTTTTTTGGTTTTAAACCTGTATTTGTTGGAGACCAAGCAGGGTCTGGAGGAAGGCTAGATCACTGCCACAAAATGTATTTTACTCATACATTTTTGAGTTCCACTAACTTAGTTTTTTCAGTTTCACCTTTAAGTTCTGAGTTCTATAAACTTTGTTTTATGAGTTTGAAATATAGATTTTGAGTTCTACAAACT
>JAGKQL010000071.1:341207-363221 GCA_018398635.1 Cyprinodon brontotheroides | reverse complement strand
TTAACTTTTCCAACTCCGGCAGCTGCTGCTTCTGACACGTGTCTCGCGCCTCAGATGCTTCAACTGCTCAGACACGCTGCAGGGCCTTTTGCTGCTCCTTGATGCTTGTCAGCCATTGCCTTTGCATGTAAACCAGCTGCTTCTGCTGCTTGCGGTCTGAACGTAGCATTACAGCAAAGTGGCTGTCTGGCATGCATGTAAAAACGCAACTCCACACAGCTTCTGTAGGAAAGAAAATATAACATGCTGGGTCCAACACATCTACTTTTATCCACCACCTGAAAAAACACAATTAGTCACTGTGTAAGCTTTTTCGTACTTTAATGCACAGGTGTAACTCGTGTAGACATGTCCCCACCAATAATTTCCGTTTTTTTTCCCTTTTCTTTTCCGCTCATTTCCTAATAAGGTAACAGATGTTGGGTGCAGCTATCAGTGTCTGTGTTTCTTTTCTTTCCTTTTCCTGCTTTTCCTCCCATGTCCCACCTCTCGGTGTGACATCATCGTGATCTGTCACTTTGAGTCAGGCTGGACACGTGGTCGCATTTCACTGCCTAGAGAGTAGCTACATGGTTGGAGTGGTTGGAGGACAGACACAGCAGCACTCAGTGATTATTAACCAGCAGCTAGTTTGATGTTTAAGTTAAAGTTAGGATAATAAGTTGCTTAAAAATAATTAGAGATGCTTTCAAGTACCCTGTGAAAAATCTGTTGGTTAGATATAAGGAGCTTTTTCAGCTAAAAATGGCAAAAGAGTGTAAGTTTATGCAAGTTAGTATTATAATGCAGGAAGCTTGAAAACATAGTTTTTTTCTCTTCTTTACTAGTTAAAAATCTTGTCTTCTCAGAGGACCATGACTCCCAATTTTCCAGGTTAAATATGTTTTCTTATTGAACAGAGAATCAGGCTGCAGAGCTTCTACAGATCTAGAAATGTAGTTTCTAACATCATTATATTAGAAAAGAGGTTCATAAATCTTTTTAAACAGAGAGAAACAGGGAGAGCTGCAGATTTAAAGGAGAAACAGATTTACTGGGATATGCAACATGCAATAAAATATATCTTCAATTTTACCAGAAAATTTCAAAGAAAAAATATGCTATGCTATGTGCTGATATGCAGAATGCATTCAATAGTAGTTCCGGATATGCCCACTAGATGGATCTATTGAGTTATGAATACAACGTCAACTACTGGAGTAAGGCAGTAGAACTAGAGAGGTGGAACATGTCAGAAGGCAATATTGATGCTTGTTGAATGAAGTTAAGTGCCTGCTCATGGTGGATTCTGCCTTGTTTAATGAAATATGCTATATTTAAAATCTAGCATATCCATATTTTTCTAGATAGATGGAATTTAAATTGTTTTACTAGTGATGCATGATTTATCGATTTTGGCATCAGAATCGGCTGTTATTTTTTATACATTAATATTTTTGGGCTGTAAATACATCTCTAACATCTATCAGTGTATTCTGGTTCTCTTGTGTTCTCAACAATATGAAAGAATTCAATCAATAGATGTTTGAGTTCGATGTTGGAAAATACAAAAACCTGATGAAAACAATCAGGTCGAATAACTGTAGGTCTTTCTGCCCCCCAACCTTAACTCGCCCCCACACTTAGAGCACCTCCACCTTTAAAGCACCTCCACCCTTAGAGCGCCCCCAGCTTTAGAGTACCTCCCTCCTTATTGCGCCTCCACCCTTAGAGCGCCCCCACCTTAGAGCGAGCGCCTCCACCCTTAGAGCACCCCCACCCTAGAGCGATTACTTTCAAGTCTGAGGAGTTGGGATCTGTATTTGTGTTTCATGCATATCAACACATAAAATGACTCCTCAGACTTGAAAGAGATCTCTGCGTGACCGTGTCTAGCATAAGGCCAAGAATGCGGCAGCTCTGTTAAAAAAAGGTACAGAAAAACATCTCTGCTTTTGACCAGGAAGTTATTTTTTATGCTTAAGCTCATGTTTTTCTGTACCTTTTTTTAACAGAGCTGCCGCATTCTTGTCTTTATTGTAGACACAGTCACGCAAAGATCACTCTCAAGTCTGAGGAGTCGGGATCTGTATTTGTGTTTCATGCATGTCAACACATAAAATGACTTCTTACACAGATATGAGGATGCAAAAGGAAATGGTGCATCAGTTACATCTTTTGACAGTGCTGCGTTCCCCCTTTGCTACTGACGACCAGAACTCGTATATAACTCGAACGCCAGGAAAGCAGTCTGTGATCAGAGGAGAGCTCTGATAATAGGATAGGTGATGAGGGTGATGAAAGGCCTATCCAGTCATACTTTTCAGACATGTCATAATTCAGGAAGTACTTTTGAGAAATTAAAGCAGGCTCCTAAGGTGAGAGGCAGTTTCTTTCATATTTTGAATGGTTATGTTGTAAATCTCCCTAACGTCTTCCAGCTCTGGGAACATGTGAACACTTCCTCCACACACTCATACAGCCAAACCGCCTGGACATTCCTTCTAAAATTCCTCCCCATCACCATTACTGCAATATCCTAAATAAATACAGACTCCTCAGTTTAGATCAATCTGTTCCACAACAACAAGTGCCCCGTTCTGCTTATTGTAGTTTGTTCTCTAATGTGTTTATAAATGTGTGTACTTTCCAGGGGACTATGGATGGAAACTAAAAATAGCTAACTCTGGTACAACATCTCTTCTTTTAAGAGCATCCCTACAGTTAACATATCAGATGACTTCTTTCTAAATAAGACATCTTTATTACAATTTGCTGCTTTTACTACTTGCTTAATTTTACTTTCACCAGGAGTGAAAATAGAACAGTGATGGGGACTAATTCGGGCGCTTAAAAGTAACAGTTGCTACTAACGCCGCCGCCTTGTTTTAGTAACCAGCAATCTAACTTCATTACTTTGATTCGTAACTATAACGCAAAGTTACCATTGCAGACACCCCTCGTTACTGCGTAACGCTACTCAGGTCGCTATCAATGAATCCTTTTTCTCATGCATAGCAGACTCGTGTGGCTCTTTGGTCAGCGTAGAGGAGGATGAGAATGGCTGGATGTGGCAAGTGAGATTCCGGCCTGTCAGTTGGTGGGTGGGTGTCTCTGGATGGTGGGTGCGTACAGAGAGCGCAGCACAGAGAGATGGAGAGTCAGTGAGTGACCTCCAGCAGCAAAAAAAACAGCGCTTCTACTATGGAAATACCGGGCGCTACATTGAATGCGCTTCCCCATCACATACGGAAAGCCTGCATCTCCTCCTCACCAAGATACAGCGAGGCGGCATCGATTCAATCGCCAAGACGCCGACAGGAAAACGCCAAGATAAGCCTCCCCGCTAAAGGCGCCGCTACAGAAGCCCCTGTGCTCAGCCCACAGGAGAACTATGCCGGAGAACGCGGAACGGATCAAATGATAGCCTATAAAAGGAGAAAGGGAGAAATCTGGATGGATGGATGGATGGATGGATGGATGGATGGATGGATGGCCGGATGGATGGATGGATGGATGGATGGATGGATGGATGGATGGATACTCTGCCTCTTCAACCTACTGTATTTTTAATTTTAAACATTATTTGATGGCCTTTGTGGCAGGGATGGAGATTCATATTTTTACCAAACCACAGGCATATACAAGAAATCTTAATTCTCTTTTATTAGATGATAGATAGATAGATAGATAGATAGATAGATAGATAGATAGATAGATAGATAGATAAAACAGTATCTATAACAAACCCAAAACTGTCACAGAGGATTTCAGAGTAAGAACCTCCCCAGGTGTTAATTTTCATTCACTGTTCAGATTCGGAAACGCCCTGTTAAAAACCTTCCCATGGCGTGCTCCCCTGATGTAACTGCCGCTTGAGGCTACAGCCATCACTAAACTCTCTGCAGGATTTCTTGTCTTTATGCGTCCGCTCTATACACCTGGCTTTGGAAACACACGTATGCAGAAGGTGGGGGGCTGTGGTGGTGAGAGTCAATGCAGGCGGTGAAAGCATAAAAATAGCGCAATAGTTACTTTTACTAGTAACTAGATTACTTTTTATTGTGGAGTAACTCAGTTAGTAACTCAGTTACTTTTTGGTAGAAGTAACTAGTAACTTATAACTAATTACCTTTTTCAAAATAACGTGCCCAACTTACTGAAAAAAGAAACAACCAGGTAGTACATATCAGAAACGAGAAAGAGAAGAGGAGACACAGAGAGAGCAGGATAGCAGGCACCTGCCTTTTGATTTAGGGGATAAGACTGCTGATCCTAAAAGTTAGAGCTGTTCTAGTACACACTAAAGTTGGCAACAAGAAGAGCCATACTCCATCTGCTTCCATTTATCCCATTAGGGTGGTGGTGGGGCTGATGCCGATCTCCAGCAGTCTATTGGCAAGAGGCGTACACTCTGGACAGATTGCCAGTCAGTCACAGGGCAACACAGAGATGGGACAATTTATAAATGCCAGTTAACAGTCCTGCTTTTGGACTGTGAGAGAGTACCCGGAGAGAACCCATGCATGCATGTGTTAGGCTATATTGCCACAATGGAGCCAAATCAATTTGAGGAACCATTTCAAATCATCCCCCTTTCTTTTGCACAATGAGATCAAAGAACGTTCTGGAAAACTCCAGCCAAAGGACCAATCAGCTGACAAGAATGCAAACCTCAACAGGGATTACCCCTACGTCATTCAGGGTTTAAAACCCGAGCGCGAGGTCAACCTCCCTCTTCCCCCTGGGTTTCCACACCTGTAAGGAGAGACCCGTTTCACTTGAAATGCTAAAGAAAGCTAACTGGAAGTAGCTTTCGTTTTCCTAAATCCAAAGCATGAATCACAGTGTACGCCATCGTCGCGCACTGTGAAGAGACCTCACTACAGAAATCCCACAGCCTATCAGCAGGAAAGCGCTTGCTGCGGCCACCCGTAATTAAACCTCCCTGGACCTCTACAAGCCCATCAAGTTCTTCTGCAGTAGCACCAAGCTGTCTTAAACAAGTGAATGAGATGCACCCCACACCGAGCAGAGAGCGAACCATGCCGAATGGCGCGTCCCCTCTCTCTCCCGCCACTTCCTTCCCGGACTGAAAAGGCGTCTCAAAGTAAAACCCATCCCACTTTTCTGGCCCCGATGCTTTAATGAGGTACTGCGCTGCGGCGAGAACAAGAGCTGAGGCCCAAACCTGAAGAATGCTGATGTTTAATCTGTGCTGGTTATAAGAACTCTATGTTTAATGTTGAAATAAATTGTGCTGTGAAAAGCAGCTTATATTTCTTCCTTCCTTTCTTCCTATCCTGCTTTCATTCTAACAAGCTTTAAGGTAATTTATGGAGATTTGCTCACATTTAACCACGTGTGGTCATGTGGTTAAGGCCCATTATTACAAGCCGACCCCTCCCCCTTTCATCGCATATGAAAAGGGGGGGTCTCAAAAACACACACAGACTCATATACATTCCCCCCCACACACACACACCACCCTGCTCCTCATGTTTTGCTGAAAAAATTCTGCTGCTGTCAGAGGCGTGCACAGACATTTTGTGGGGCAGAGTCCTTTCAGGATAGAGGGAAGGCAGGCAGCACGTGGAACACTGCTAATTATGAAAAAATCCACGCGATGTTGAATGAAATTTCCTTGACTTTTTATTGAAATATTCTTAAACATGAGTTTTCAATGGAAAAAAGTCACACTCACCAACAAAACAGACTAAAGCGTACTTCTTTCAACTCTTCCTCATCCGCCATGTTTTCCCTTCTGCGCTGGTGCGCACACACTGAGAGGGGGGACTAGGCTGTGTCACTTGAAATGTTATAGAAAGCTTAAATGGAAGTAGCTAATTAGATATAATCTGAAGTGTAAATAACATTTATTGTAGTGTCGACGGAAACTACGTGCAAAACACCCGCAACAACACTAATAATAATGATAATAATAATAATAATAATAATAATAATAATAATAATAATAATAATAATAATAATAATAATAGTTTAAAGCCTTCAGCTGATGGAAAATGCTGCAGCCATTTCATATTTCAGGATCATATTTCTCCCATCCTAGCTTCCCTTCATTTACTTTTTGTTAAATCCAGAATAGAATTTTAATCATCCTTCTCACATTTAAAGCCTTTTAATTGCCAACCTCAATCATATATCAGACATCAGATTCCAAACTGAGTCCTTTTCTATGTGTTGCCTTAACAAAAACCTATACAAATGGAAAACGTTTCTGAGTTTAATCTCTTTTTATTGTCAGAATTCAGTCAGAATTCTGAGATTTAAGTCAGAATTCTCAATACTTTTTTCCCCACACTAAACTGAAATAAATTTAAAAAATCAGTTAACTTATTTTTTTTCAGCGTGGCCCTACTCTCCGTAGATTTGTGCTGAATTAATTAACAATTAAATTATTTTGTAGCCTATGTGGTCGCCCTCCACGCTATCTGTCATTGACTTGGTGCTGCAGTGTAAAACTCGGCGAGAATCAGAATCAGGTTTATTGCCATTGATAGTTAGTGAAGGAGTTCACAAACTAGAAATTTTTAATGGTACATCGTGCAACAGGAAACATATAATATGGAATAGGTCAATAAAATTATAAAAATATCAAAAACTGTGGGTATAATGGCCATGCAATAAATAGACTAATATATACAGTTAAGATAAAAAATATGGATATGTAAATATGCGCAAAATAGCTTTCTACAAGGAGCTTCACTGGTTTATCTGGTGACCAGTCGGCAAAAATGCTTCGGTTTGGTGCTGCTGAATGAGACATTTTAATGCACAACAAAATGACTGTTTCTTGATCTGTATATTACCTGGCTGATGGGGCACGGGAGAAGCAGCCAGTCGATCGCTCCCGCTATCCCGAAAAATCCCTGCTACATGTTAAGTACAAGCCTGGTACGGCTCCCGCGGCCTTAACGCCGTAAGTCAATCGTGCTGGACAAAGTAAGAAGAGAGAGAGAGAGAGAGAGAGAGAGAGAGAGAGAGAGAGAGAGGCTGGTCGGTGTGGTTTTTAAAGGGATGTCTCATTTCGGGGCATTGTTTAAGTCGTTTTTAATGGCTCAGGTTTTCAAAAAGATCATTTCAAAACTGACCTCAGTAAAATCTTAATAATATTAATACTACCAATAACAAAAACGAGTTTCCAAAGGGCAAGCTCTTAAATGCAGGGAGGGAATTATAGTTTAAAAGGGCATTCACCTAGTGTCTATATGTGCACGTCCGCTGCAAGGTTGTTTTTTTTAACCATTTATAGATTTAAGCTGAATGTATTTTTATGTTGTTTTAATTGCACTGTTGTTATTATCATACCTATGCTGCTATTCCTAACGGACATTATTGAATGTATTAACATTTGGCATATCTTGGACAATCTAAGAAGCCACAGTTAAATGGACTCTTAGGGTTTTATTCCTTTTCTTTCAAACTAGTCATTTAATCTACCTCGTGTTTATTTTATAATAGCATGTAGTGTTTGCATAGATGTTAGATTTCTGCAATCCTGAATTATTAGAATAAAAGACGTCATTGTTTAACTTGCAGTTGTTCTGTGTTTCATATAGCGGACTATTTATCACTCAGGCCAGATCCACCCTCTTTTGGTAATAGTGTGACTAAACAGAGATAAAAGGTTCTTTATTGATAATTAATAGCTCTGCTAATAACCAGCCTCCTGGTTCACTAGATTGGTGGATACCTGGATTTTAACAGCCGGTCCAGGAACCATCCAGTGAAAGCAATAAACCCTGGTTAGTAAGCAAATTAAAGCTACAATTATTCCACTAAGAACACTAAATTGATTTTACCTCCGATTTTAAATTCAATAAGTTAACTAATTAACTAAAAAACTAGTTAATCATTTATTCATTATCTGCAGGATATCATTTTGCACAAGCACACAAGAATAACATGCAAACTCTATGTAGAAAGACTCTGGACCAGGAATTAAACTTGGAACAATCTTCCTCCAAGGCAACAGCTCTGCAAACTATGCTACCATGCAGCCCTACAAAAAGAGACTTATATGAAAACTGGTTCAAAAGCTCAGAAACTTAATATTCTCCCAAGCTTTTGAGGTATTTGGAAACAATGCATTAGTTTATGATTGATTGAATGATTGGCAAAAGTCACTGAGCAAGTCTCAGAAATAAAAAAAATATATATGTAGGAAACAGTGACAGTTATAATTACGGGCCAAACAGCTCTCAGCACCCTTAAACCTCTGATCCTAGAATCTCCCCTGGTATGGCTAGTTCTGCATACTACAACGTTTCTGTTTTTCATAAGATTTAACTCCATTTTCATCAAAATTTACCACTTGGAACAGGATGAAATGGATAAATGTACCAAACTGCGCCCTTTTGCTTCAAACCACAATACTTTAACTGAGAAAATACCTCAATAAAGAAATAAAATCAGTAAAAGTAAGTTATAAATAAAACAATCAAGTATTTGAAAAATAAATCAAATAAGTAACTGCCAATGAAATGTGTAAATACAGTTTCCACCATTCAAAATGGCCCTTCCTGGTCAAACGCCAGCCGAATGGCAGCCCACTTCACTCGAACTCCCTGCACAATCCCCTCCAAATTCCAGCCACTGGAGTGACCCCCTCTTGTATACAGTATATCGCTGGACAGAGGCGCACTGGACAGAACCGCATGTTGGAGGTGTCCTCACTTATGCCAGCTACGCTGGAGAGGCCCACACATTGGACAGAGGACTGCACCCTCCATTGTGCCAGCTAAGAGTGCATCCTTTAAACAGACTTGTCCATTGACTCCGCTGCTCCTGATTGCCCTATATTTTATCTCTTAAAGTAATTGAACTTTTACTGACTAGTCCTTTTAAAGCTTTTTAAAGCTCTCACAGTCATCGCAGTTTTGTTTTTTATATAATTACACCTCTTGGGTGCCACACTTCTCTTTAGATCTTAATGTCCACAAATTAGGACAGAAAGTAGCCTAGTAATCTAGCCCCACCCACCAGCGGCCAAAATAATTTTTGCCTGCCAGTGGTCTAGCCTCGATCAATGCACCAGGCATTCCTAAACTGGTAGACCAATCACAACGCAGAGATGGTGTTTTGAATTTCTGGATGCAAAGTGGGCGGGTTTTTGACGATGCGGGACGACAAAGCTGTGTGACGCTTGGAGAAAGCATAACAAGGAAGATGGCAAAAACTGTTGAACAGTTCTGGTTTGAATCAGCTTTGGAATCAGTTTAGTAAGGATCAGACTTGGGGTTTTTGCTTGAAACGTGAGCAAGAAGAGGCTCTCACGCCATTAATTTCTAAGAAGGACGTATGCGCCATTTTAATCGACAGGCTGTTTGTTTGCCCTTCCCCACCAGCTTTCTGTCGCTGCTTTTACTACGCCACAGTCAGTTGCACTTGCTGGTCAGAATGTTGGCCAATAGGCACAGACATGCGTTTGAAAAACAACGGGTTGTTCTCATCAACAATCTTCCTATGTCTCATTCATTGGGGCCAGACTAAATTACACATTTAATCTCACATTTAGTCTGGTTTATCAGGCTAGACAGAAAGAAAATTTTAGTACAAAGATTGATATTTAAAAAGCAATTGTAGGGGACCAGCCAAGGACCAACCAAGGGCCTAGCAAGGAAAGTGGAGAAATTTTTAATGGCTACTAGATGATAGGATGGAAAACAGAATGACATACAAACCACATTTTATTGTAGAGGGGTACGATCTTAGAGAGTTGGTGACACTGGGGCATTCATACTGGGGCAATTCTTTTTTCTATTGGTTTTCCCCATCTCCTTCCATGTTAGACAGAGATATACACCAGAAGATTGCTTCAAACCCTTCATGGATCATGTATTCTATTGGAAACAGAAGGTTGACTGGCCACTATGTTGTCTTGAAGTCAGCACTAGATGAAATTTCAATTGAAATTTCACTTTAAAATAAATTTTTACTGCTGCATCCTACCAGTCCCAAAATTGTGGGATGGTCTCCATTTTAGTGGATTTGAGCAGTCATCTATTCCAGTCCAGTCCAGTCTTAACCTGATGACCTATGATTAATAATCCGGTGTGCTACTGCTTGGCTGGAACGCAAACCAGCAGCCATTCTGCCCTTTCTGGAACCAGTTTGACAACCCTCCCTTAATGTAATCTACATTCTGAACAAACCAGCTAACTAATGCTGTGTTATAAATCTTGTTTACTCAGGATGAATTTAACACTGAGGACTTCACCCACAGATAAAGCAGTTGAAATAAACAAAACAGACAAACGTTACTAGATGATCAAACAAATTGATCTGGCTCAAAATAAGTTGGCTCTATTGGTTCTGAAAGTAAATGCAAAAAAATTTTTTAAACATTTTTTTTTCTAAAAACTATCTTCCTGAGTTGTATGAATTTCATTAGATAAAGACTTTTAAACAAATGTTGTATCTAGTCCATGCATTTGTTACTTCAAGGCTGGACTATTGTAATCCCTTTTACTATCAGAAGTGGAAGTCCACAAACTGTAGTTAAAAAAGCCTTCTAGCTGATCCTAAAAAGCATGCAGCCACAGAGTTCTGATGAAAATGAAAAAGAGAGATATCTCTCTCTCCTATCCTGGCTTCTCTTCTCATTGGCTTCCTGTTAAATCCAGAATAGAATTTAAAATCCTCCTTCTCACATATAAAGCCTTAAATGGCCAAGCTCCATCTGATATCAGAGATCTGATTGTTCCTTATGTTCCTAACAGAGCACTTCGCCTTCCTCAATCTGCAGGTTTACTAGTGGTTCCTAGAATTTCAAAAGTAGAATGGGAGGCAGATCTTTTAGTTCCTCAGGCTCCTCTCCTGTGGAACCAACTACCAGTTTTAGTCCGTGGAGGCAGACACCCTGTCTACTTTTAAGGCTAGGGCTTAAAACTTTCCTTTTTGATAAAGCTTCTAGTTAGAGTGGCTCAGGCTATCCTGATCTATCTCTATAGCTCTTCAGGCTGCTGCTAGGCTTAGACTGCTGGAGGGACATAGGGACCCCTTTTTCTTCATCATTCTGCTTCATTCTCTATCTCTATTCTCCCCCACTCTGCAGAATCTGTTAGTTCAATCTCTAACGTTCTGCTCTCTCTCTGCTTTTTTCCTTCATAGTAGCTTCATCTGGTCTGTTCCTGTTTGGCTGTGACTCTATATCCGGCAGAGAAACATCAGCTGCGCTGCCAGGCGGACAACACCTTTTGTTTCTAGATGTTGAGCTTGGCCTGCTTTTCCAGTGTGGTCCTGTTTCTCTGACTGTGACTAACTGGATGTGCTCTTCATCCCCTGACATGGGAGCTGGCTCGGGAGCTGAGTCTGCCTGGCTGTGTGTTTTCTGGACGGGGCCGCCTCGTGTGAGCTGGTTGGACAGTTGCCTTTTGCATCTATGCTTCTTTTGTACTCTGCTTCTGCCTCCCCTGAACCCCAGGGGCTCCTCATAGCAGATGGTCGCCAGCACTGAGCCTGTGGTTCTGCTGGAGAGTTTCTTTCCTGTTGTGCGGGAGCTTTTTCCTCTCCACTGTTCCGTGCTACAAGCATGCTTAGTGTGAGGGATTGTATTTGGAGTCAATGAGAGTTTGATGCAATCAACTGGTTTCTCCTGCAGATAGAAAACTTCTTCTTTGTATCAATTTGACTGTATGCATCTGGTTGAACTGTAAAGTGACCTGAGATGACATGTGTTGTGAATTTGGCGCTATAGAAATAAACTGAATTGAAATTGAATTGAATTATCATGATTTAAGGTAAATTTTGGAAACATAGTGGAAACGATTACTATTTCTTCATCATTATTTTATTTTATTTTTTTACAACAATTAATATGACCGTGGATGAGCATTACTTTTCAAGGTGCATTGTGGGAAATTTCAAGTCCGCTCCTTTTTTATCTACTAGACATTCGGACACTCATTTAAAAAGGTGTAACCATTATACAGTGCTCTAGATAGTGATTAGGGCAGACATTCAGACACAACCAGAAAGACCATAGAACAGCTCAGTAACTCTGGAACAGCAGTGCAACCAAAACACAGGAGATTAGAATCGTAAATCATATAGTCAGAAATCAGGGAGAGACGCTTCAGAATAACCTCTCTGGAACAACACCCTGGTGTCAAAGGGCTGGTATCAGACACTTCTTATCCTCCTGTTAATGAGCTCATGATGGAAAACACCAGGATGCACAATCAACCACGGTTCCATTCAGTGGATAAACAGACAAACAACAAACTAGAGAGACAGACTCCCAAACGTTTTCAGTACTGTAACATAAGTGTTTCTTCTGGAAAAATACCTGAAGGTAGAGGCGGGGCAACATGCCGCAGGTAGGTATAAATTCGCTCAGTGAAGCGGAACCTGTCAGAGCATCAGTACACCTGCAGACTAGATACTCCTACAGTAACCTGTTCTACATCTGGTGAGTACAACTCCTTGTATTTAGCTTCACCTCTCAACTAAGAAAGGATTAAAAACATTTCTTTTTAGCAGGACATATTACTTTTAACATTTTTACAATTATGCTATTGATTTTATTCATAAGTGTTTTAAAGCAATGTTTAGTTTTACATTTTGATTTTACCCTTCTATGATGACTTTACCTGTAGCACTTTGAGATTTTTTTTAAATGTAAAGGTGCATTACAAATAAAATGTATTATTATTAACTCAATAAAGTAGTATGATTCAGGAACATATGATATAGGATTGTAGTACCTTCAATAAGCAATTAGGGTTTTTCCTAATGTATTATGACTGAAATTCTTAAAGTGGGAAGAGCCATTCAGTTATTTTTTAAGTGATGGCAATTTTGAATTTCAAGACATTTGAAACAGTTTAGAATGGGGGCATCTGCTGGAGAGATAGTTGAACTACAATTGAGCGGGTATCCTAATGTCCGCATCATTTCCCGGCTGAATTTGTTTCTTCCATAATATTAGTATTGATATTATTTAAATAAATAACAAAAAAAACCCGAATATCTTAGCTGTGAAATTGCGATATGAAAAACAACTCTTCTCATGCATAACAGCTATGCTACGGCGTGGTCCTGTCACTATGGCTCTGAGTTCTAATCCATCCTTGCTTCCAGGCTAGATATTAATTAATTTGGCAGACAGGTTAACACTCACGCTTCTCATTAAGCAGATTTTGAGTTCAAACAGTTCCTCTATTTCATATCTGTTTGTTTGTTTGCTAATTTATGTAAATTAGGATACTTCTCAGCCGTTCAGCCTAATATTTGACTGTGCTGCACCCACAACTATAGAAAATACATCAATAAATGATCCTTTAAATTTTTCTGATAGATTCAATGATTGAAACCAATGTGAAATGGTTGTAAAGATTAAAAATGATGTCTGAGAGCTTTTTGCTATCCTAGGCACAACAGTTTCTTCATATTTTCACTTTGATAATATTCACAGTTTTCATTCTTTTCCTTTTTCAGATAATGTGAGCTTGACAGGTTTTGCATCTTCATAGTGGCAGAAGGCTACAATCTTCACAGATTTACAGACCATAGAAAGGGGCTGCTGATAGGGCTGTAATGTAAGCTTATGGCAGGGCTAGGTTTGGGGTATTTATTGGTTTCTTTCCCTCAGTTCTGAGTGGTCTACTACTGGCAACATCTGGCTGTAGGGGCGACCTGCACTAATATTACTGGAAACAGAGCTAATAATGATCAACAATGGAAAATTATGATTAAAGGCACACTATGCAAATATTTTTTCAAAGTTAATTAATCGTGTTCCGGCGAACGTTTTGGATGCGATTAAATGAGTCATTTCAGGTTGAACAAAGGTATTCTCGGCCGCCCTGGTGGTATGTGGGGAAATACCGCACTTGCAATTGCAGGAGCCCTCAGCCCCCGCATCCCACAAAGTGCTCAGAAGTCTCATGAGAGTCAAGTTCTCTTTAAGTTTAATGGCGAAAGGAACTGCTACTACGCCCCAAAGTTAAAAGCATGCTCGCTAAGCACAGTAATAGTAATCTTTGTGCAGTTATGTTACGCTCATTGAGTTAGATGTTAGCAAAAGCAGCAAAATCAGCTAAAACTGCTCGCTTCATTTGCCAGCTGCTTTTTACCAGTTAGTTCTGGACGCGCCAAGCTGAAGCAGCTTTGCTGCTCTGGCTGCAAAAGTGTGTCTGACGCGCAAGCAAGCGGAGCTTCACTATCACTTTCTCTGCCTCTTGCAGCTAGTATTTGCTGTGATCAGTGGGAATAAAAGTAGTTTTAATATGTTTTAAGTGAGAAAATACACCTGAAATATGAACTCAATGACCTGAACATGATAAAGAAATCTCTCATTCAAAACCAAAGAAGCCTCCCAGTCTCCGGAAGACCACCTCCTCCAAAGCTTCTCCTTCTTGAAAGCTGCTCCACCCAGCAAGAACTGGACAGAGGTCAGAGTCCGGCTCCTCACATCATATGCGAGTGGGACTGTGGTAAGAGCTGTGGCTCAGCTGGAGGAGAAGATCAGGGAGGAGATGAAGAAGCAGCGATGGATAGCGCTGAGAAAGAAGAAGAGGTCCAAGCAAAGTCCGTGGCAGTGGATGTCGCACCTCTGGCATCCTGATACCAGCCTCAGGGATAGACCTCATCCTGTCTGCTTTCAGATGGAAAGCAGGTGAATGTTGGAGAGGTAGAGTATCATCTACCCGGCAATCCAAAGAGATTTTCTGGAGTCTCTGTCTGTTCGTAGTGAAGTCAGAGTTTCTCTTCCGCCAGGCAGATTTTTAACTTCTTGAGGTTCAGGTTAAAGGAACGACTGGCTGGGTCCTTTGTGGAGTGGCCAGAGAGTCCATCAAAAGCAGGAAGGGAATCATCCCACTTTGTCCCAAAAAATGGTTACTGGACAATCAGGTTGAAAAAACGAAATAAATACAAAGCTTGTGCTGATTCTCCAGTCCGTCTGCATCTCCATCCTGGTCCTGAGAAGGTGGGGTGTGTTTTCAGGATTTATGGTGGAGGGTCTGGTCTCCTGCTATGATGTAGATTTCTGCAGCTCCCGACCTACTACCTTTACTGGCTGGGCGCTTCAATGCATGACAAACTCTACCCATTCTTCAGTCCTCTATGATAAAGTCAGAGGTAAAAACTCTGCTCCTCTGGATCATCTGTCCTGTTCGTCTGGTTGAATGTTCCTCCTACAGTTCTGATGAGGATGAATTGAATCTGTTGGTGGAAAACCTCCAAACTTAGTGAGTCTGGAGGTGAAGTCCTGCTGGTGGAGCGGTGAGCTTGGAAACGTCATCAGGAGGAAGTTAGCTGTTCATTTGGACCTCATGTCTGCTTGTATGGTTGTTAAAAGGACTGAAGGTCTTTGGACTGGTCTCTTCTGATCTGGTTTTGCTGTGCTTTGATAAATGCTGGTTTCTTCAATGGAGACATTTATCTCCCTTTGAAGGCAACTAGCACAAACCAAATGATGTTATTGTTGTTGAATTCAAACATAATTGTTTTCTTTAAAAGCTACAGTGTGTAAAGTAATAATACTACAGGGATATACAGTCAGAAATGTGTAATATATTATACATAACTATGTTATTTTATCATCATTCACTAGAGCTCAGCCTTTAACCATAATATTTGCGCGCTGCTTTAGAATTTGTTATTTATAATTGCGAGCAGGAGCGTGGTCTTGCAGCCCGCTGGAGGCTGACACATCTGGCGCCACGGGCAAGCCGCGTGGAGGCAACAAACAAGTAACTATGGCAAGTTGAGAGAGATGAACTGGGAGACGTGCACTGAACAGTAGATGGCAGTATTATGCCTGAGTAGCGTCTAGTCTGCCTGAAACCAAAGAAGAAGAAGAAGCAGGTATACTGCGCCTCAGTAACAAAGAAAGGTGAACAAGGCGGTAGGCATGTGACGGACTGATGCATTTGGCACTGTGTGGCCAAAACATCAGACTAATGGAGTGATCATGCCTACTCTTGTATCACAACAGAAAAGCGGCGGATCAATCGGAACCCCCGCTATCTAAGAAGCGGAAACACGAAGTTTAGAATAAAAGCTAAAGCGCGACAAGAAATCCACAAAAAACACGGATCAAACATTGGCAATAGCATTTACACGCGATGGAAGGCACTGGGATGGAGGAAAAAGTTGTTTTCAAAGTGACGCTCAAGTCGCCAGTCTTTCAAAAGTTGGACAGGTAATTAATCCTACACACACAATGGTCTTTTTTATACACGTAGAATACCCCACCCCCCACATCCCGCTTTCGTTCCAAACTATTGTTGTCAAGATGTCTGGTAGCATTACTCAGATAAGGCCACACAAGCTTCATAAAATTACCACAGCTGATAGTGTGGCGCGGGTGTGAGTGTGAGAGAGACAGATATATGAAGCTGCATATTAGCGAAAGCACGATGGATATATACCTCGGTTACTTCTCTCCTGCCCCTTTGGAGATCTTCGCTTCCTTTCCTCCTCTGCTCTTAGTCACCCCTCAAGCAAAGTGGCACCTCTCTCCTCGCTCAAGCCCTTGGCTGCAACGCCCACCCCGCCTCTCTGCTCCCCTTCTCCTCTCCCTCGCCTCTTCCTCAGCTTTGGTAACACGTGTTGCCACCAAAATGACTTTGACTCTGTAAACGGGGAATATATATTCTTCCAGTGAACACAATCCGCTGTTAAACTAATGACTACAATTACTGCGTCTGTTTATCATCACCATGCAAAGCAGCTCACCAAAACGCCACAAACGATGAAGAAAAATAACGGGTATATTTATTATCTTAAGCTCTTACATGAAATCTATATACCCCACACAGACCAATGAAATACTATTCTGTAAAATTATCTATGTAAACAAACCTCTATCACTTGAGAAGCGTAGGTGATGCGGACGTCGTGGAAGACATTTTTTTGTCCAGTAACGCCGAACCAGCACTGTTGGGGGGAGCGGTGGGGGAGATGTTCATGTTGCTGCCCCGTCTGCGTCGTCTGGACCGCTAGATGTCGCTGAAAATTACACACCACTGTAGCTTTAAAATGTATAAAAAAATGTTTTAACATCAATTTTCGAGTGGTATCTTTTATGGATATTGTTTCTAACAACAAATAAAGATTGAAAGCTTGATTATCTAAGTGTTATCAAGTAAGCTTCTCTCTTTAATCTCCCTCCTGAACTCTTGCATGAACATTCCTTTCGAAAGCTCTTTTTTTATTTTTATCTAAGCACTCAGTTGACATTATGCTTAAGCTTCTCTTCAATCTGAAAAACTCACACAAAGAGAAAGGACGACAATTTGAGAAATTTATTGATACAATTACTGAAGTTCTTTGTTCTCAGACCTCGGCAGAAAACATAGCGCTTAATTTTAATAGATATGCATGAACAGGAGCAAAGAGTTAGGATGTTTCCCCCCCAGGCCTCGAACCTGGTGGTGGAGTTGGTCAGTCTTTTCAGACCGCTGGTTGGAGAGATGGTCTGCTGAGTTTTATGGCTTGAAAAGGGGATGGAAGAAGCAAAAGTTTATACATGTCCAATCCCTCTCCGGCTCATCCCCAAGGACACTCCTGCAAATGACAAGACAAAGACAAGACGTACAACCCATCCACACTCATGCATACAAGACAACACACTGGCCCAACGCTCCCCGTCCCTGCAACCCCCTCCCTACATCACCCCACCCTCATAGAACATCACTCACTCTCTTTCAGGTATTTTCTCAGGACATCCTAAGCTTAAAATATATTTTTTTTAACGGTTTATGTTTTCACAACACTTTCTTTGTTCCTCCTCGCAAACTATTCAGAGAGTGGCTTAACAATCTTCACGAACACTTGAGATGCACAAGGTAGTTTCAAGGTAGTTCCTACTTTTGGTTGGTATACCCGATTTTCGCCTCCTAGATTATAAGTGCGAAGTGCCTCCCCGCCTCCTGAAAGAGTTTTAAGACATTTTCTGGAAGAGAGCCAGTTGACGCTTCCGGAACATTATTTGCGCAAGCTCTTAAGTTTGGCCAAGATCAAATAATTTTAAATTGGAGGATTGTAGAAACAATAAATTTGTGGCATGTAAATAATTTACTTTATGAACGATTAAAATTGTTTCCCCAAACTTCAGAATCAGGGATAGTCAAAAGCTACACATTGAAAAGCTGGAGGATTTAATCTCAGCCCTCCTTGTTGTGTACTTCTTACACTAAATAAGATAAAGTGTGAGGCTTATTTCTGGTGAGGCACTTTGCATGTAACTTTTATTGCAGCTCGTCAACAACAACACTGGGCACCAGACCAAACATATCGAACACTGAGTGATGCGCTTCTCATAGGGTAAACCAATCGATCACAGATGATCCAGATCATTCTAACGATATACTACATCCTCCCTTTTTAAGCACGAGAATCATATTTAACTTCACCGTAACTCTAGATCTTTAAAGTAACATTGTAAGAAGATATAACATTTGAATTAACCGTTTTAATCGACAGCCTTACACTGTAAAACAACCTTTTTAAATCACATTCATACATATTTTTTTTTTTTTTATATATATATATATACACATTCTTTCATTCACCTTTATTTTCCTATTTTTCGTGTGCCTTTTTGTCTCTCTTGTTTTCAGTTCAGTCACACTGTGGAACAAAGAATATGTAAGTAACAAAAATTAGCCCATCAAACTGGACCAAGAAAATGTAAACAAAGTCCGAACATGACTTATCTGCAGGCAGGACGTAAGTATGACTTTAACAAAAGAACTGCATGACTCCAGCATGCGAATGGAGTCATGCAGGTGCTTTGCTCAGATGTTTTCTGAAAATGACTTCTAGGGGCTTATGGTCAGATTGTACAGTAACTGTGTTGCCATACACATACTGGTGAAAACATTTGGTGGCGAAAGCTATTGCCAGCAGTTCTTTCTCTATCTGAGCATAATTCTTCTCAGAGTCTGTGAGTGCTCGTGATGCGTATGACAGTGGCCTACCTTCCTGCAGCAGACAGGCACAGAGTCCGTCTTTCGATGCGTCGCACTGTATGGTGAGTGGCTTGCTCCGGTCATAGAACTGGAGTACTGGGGCTTGCATGAGGGCGGTCTTGAGCTTCTCCACTGCAGCAGTGTGTTGGTTGCTCCAGTGCCAGGCAGCGTCCTTTCGAAGCAGCTCTCTGAGCGGGCTTGTGATCGTGGCTTCATTTGGGATGTATTGGCAGAGGTACCTTGTCATTCCCAGCAGTCTCTGCAGTGCTTTCTTGTCCTCTGGCTGCGGCATGTCTCTGATGGCGAATACCTTGGACTCGTCCGGCTTCACTCCCTTCGAGGTGACTACATGGCCCATATATTTGACTGAGTCCACTTTGTATTGAATTTTCTCCTTGTTGAATTTGATGTTGTTTTTCAGTGCAGTGTCCATTACTTTTTGCAGAATAGCATCATGCTCTTCCTCAGATGCAGCGGCGATGATCATGTCGTCTGCAATGATGTGCACACCTTCTATGCTGCCGAATGTCTCACAGTTCTTTTGTTGAAAGACCTCACTGGCGGACTTTATGCCAAAAGGAAGTCTCTTAAAGCGAAACCTGCCCCACGGCATGCTGAATGTGCAGAGCATCGAGGAGGGCTGGTCCAGCTTCACTTGCCAGTATCCGTCCTTTTCATCTAGAATGGAGAAGATGGTTTTTCCTGACAGGCGGTGGAGTACTTCTTCTGGGGTTGGTATTGAGAAGTGCTGTCTCTTAATCGCCTCATTAAGGTCACGAGGGTCCAAACACACCCTGAGCGACCCGTTTTTTTTTTCTGTGATGACAAGGCTATTTACCCACTCTGTAGGCTCCGTCACTGGTGCGATGACATCTCTTTCGACGAGGTCTCCTAGTGTGGTTTTTAGCCGGTCCATGACAGCGATGGGGATTTTCCTGCAGCCGTGCACAACTGGGGTCACATGTGGGTCTGTGTGGATGTGATGCACCCCTGGAAACTGTCCCAGCCCACTGAAGACAGAGGGGTAGGCGTCCACTAGCTCCTCTTTTGTGGCTGGTGTTTTGACTGCGATGGTTTGCATTCTTTTCACCAGCTGCAGCTGTTCACATGCATCTCGGCCCAGGATCGGAGTGGAGGAGTGCTTAGTGACGAAGAACAGAAGATCTGACGTCGTCCTGCCCACATCACAGATAAGTCTCACGGTGCCCTCTGGCTTCAGACGTGTTCCTCCATAGGCAACTAGAGCGATGCGTGTGGGTTGCAGCTGATGAGGACCCGGAATCTTCTGCAACATGCTCAGAGGAAGCACATTCGCATCTGCCCCAGTGTCCAATTTAAACTCAACCTCTGTGTTTTTGATGTTGGCTGTTGTGTACCACGAATTATCCTGCTGAGTGCGTTTGGGTTCAACACAGGACATTGTTGATATAAACAGTGACTCCACCTCAAGCTCGTGCACGCCCCGGGCAGTAGCTCCTCTGTCTTTTGTTGATGCACACATCTTTGCATAGTGGTTCTTCTTATTGCAGTTGTGGCAGATCACACCGAACGCTGGACACTGACGAGGTTTATGCACCCCGCCGCATTTTCTGCATGTGTTGACATTTCTGTTTGCTGCCTGTGTCTTTCTCTCATGTGGTCGTGACATTTTTTTCATGGAAACTCTCCCCTTCTCGTAGCTGGGAGACACCTTGTGGAGAGCTTCCACGGACGCCTCAGGCTGAGCTGATCTCATAGCTCGCATCTGTGATTTAGTGACTTCAGCTGCTCTACAGATGTCGACAGCTTTATCCAGAGTTAAGTCCGTTTCTCGCAGTAATCGCTCTTTCACGCGAGCGTCTGGGACAGAAAAGACGAGCTTATCCCTGATCATGTCATTCTCTGTTAGTCCAAACTCACAGTTCTTACATTTTTGACGAAGTTCAGTCATGAACTGATCTACATTGGCTCCCTCAGACATGGGGAGCGACCAGAATTGGTGACGCTCGAACACAATGTTTTTTTTCGGAATGCAGTACTTTCTGAACGCATCCAAGACGTCCTTCATTGTTAGCTCACCAGGCTGTCCATCCTCACCCGGTTCCACAAACACATCCAGGGTGTTGTATATTTCTAGTGCTTCCTCGCCGACCGTGTGCAGCATAACGGCCATCTTCACCGGTTCAGCTTTCGTGTCCGCTCCCGTAGCCGTCAGTTGTACAGCTGAAACCGTTGCTCCCATCTGCGCCAATTCTCGCTGATGTTGCCGGTTAGCACTAGCGGGGCTGGAGGCTTGAACTGATCCATTGTAGCCTAGCTCTGGCTAACGCTAACGTTCGGTCACTCGGACGTTTAACTAAACTTTTCTTTCCACAGCGGATGATTTAACGAAAACTATTGTAGTCTCGCGGCTCATGTGGAGTAAGAAAAGACCTCTTCTGACACCATGTTGTGTACTTCTTACACTAAATAAGATAAGCGGTGAGGCTTATTTCTGGTGAGGCACTTTGTATGTAACTTTTATTGCAGCTCGTCAACAACAACACTGGGCACAAGACCAAACATATCGAACACTGAGTGATGCGCTTCTCATAGGGTAAACCAATCGATCACAGATGATCCAGATCATTCTAACGATATACTACACTCCTCTTCCCCAATGGTAGCTGAGATGACCCGATCATCAGAGTTCATTCTCTAATCAAACCAATACTGACCATCAGCCATCAGCAGCTCATCTAACACTTGGACTTTATTTGGATTAAGAAACTAATATTAAACACTCAGATACTAAAAATTTTAATCTTTCATTAAAATGCAACACATCACAACACATTTCCCTTCTCATTCATGTTGTATGATTAAATAATCAAAAAGCCAAAGCTGATGTCAGACATCTTCAGGTGGGCGTCTTCATCTTTCTGTTGATGTTGGTCCCTTATACAGGCGACATTTTGAACGTTGTCTACAGAACAGCTGGTCCTCAACACATCAGGTGGACTACTGATGTGTTAATTAACCAATCAGAGGGGATTATTCTGCCCCTTTATTCTGATTGTTGAAGCTTTTCCTGGTTCCTTCCTGATGAGCTCCGATGAGCTCTGATCACTTT